>JADLZK010001559.1:0-213907 GCA_015847255.1 Hyparrhenia diplandra | reverse complement strand
TATATGATATAACAACATTTAGAACATCAACTAAGCATCATTGGATTCTTTGTTAATTATATTTTATAGAATACCTATTTGATGTCATAAATCTTATAATTCTTTCTATAATTTTGGTCGAATCCTGAGACACTTTGACTCTTCAAGTTTCTTCGAATAACTTACAAGAATGGAGGGAATAAAAGCGCGAGTTATGAATGCAAATAAGATAATTTTAATTTAGACACCATGTCTACGCCTCTCCGATCATTAACCTATTTGATATATTGATAAATACAAATCACAATATATAGGAAATATTATTTATCACGATAGAGGATCTAACAAACAAAAAGGGAGTAAAATTGAACTTATTTCACAAGTCTACGTCGTCCTCAACTTTTTGTGAAAGTGCTTTTACCTCTCAACTTCAAAATCGGACAACATATCTATCAACTTTGAAACTGTTCATATTATGCCCTGGCCTTCGTATGGGCGGTTTTGATTTTTACTTTTTTTATTTACTTTGGCCAAATATTTAAAAATTATAGTAAAATCATAGAAAAAACATAAAATAAATTATTCATTTTTTTATTCTACATGAGTAAATCTATCCAATGAACATGTAATACAATATGTTTTAGTACAATTTTTTATTGTAACTTTTAAATTTATTTTTTTAATTATATAATAATTTATAGATGCAATTTTTATTATGTTACTAGGAAATATGCCCGTGCGTTGTCACGGGAGACAAAAAACGAAACTTTGACTTATTCAATCTATCTTCAGAGCATAGTTAGCAGCTACTTTGTAATGGTCCGTCGCCCGCGGTGCTCGTGCATACGGGCGTGACCTGGTGGCTGCACGGGCGCGGAGCCGCTCGTACAACACTTTAAGCTTCCGGCGGCTGCAAGCTTCCAATTGCGTGGATCGGCAGTGGTTAGCCTTATAACAAAACATGCCCATACGTTACACCAGAACGTCACATTTGTCCGAATAAACATGTCAATGGTGTATGTGTCCATGTCACAACCAGGCATTATAAAGCATGGTCTAAAGTCTTTATTTGATTTTAATCGACCAATCTTCAATTAAATATCAAGATAAATAATTAAATGCATGTGTAAGTATTAATAGCGCATAAGACTATTATGTCCAGCTATTGGAAAGGCTAACAAATATGAAAAGCAAACTACAAATCCACACATGCCGAGTCACAAAAATGTATAAAACTTTGGGCTCTGTTGATGTGGACATGACACTATCGTGTCTTGCATGACGGATATTGAGCCTGTTCTACCGGGCTGCCCGCTGGCCGATCTTTGTGAGAGAAATCTTCGGGCCGGGCCGAATGGCCGGGTGGGAGATCTTTGTGAGAGAAAATCTTTGCTTGGTGGTGATAAACTGATAAGAGGCCAATGGGGCCATTATTGCAAAACATAAGGAAAAAGTTTACATGACACATATAATACTTTTTAAATTAAAGTGTATGAAATTATTGAGCAATTTTGGAACACACGGCACCACGGGAGCTCGATCCGACTGGCCGCCCCGCATGGGTTCGTCGTGGTCGAGTCCTCGGCCAGTGCATAGGAAGAGGGCTCTTTGGAGGGATCATAGGAGAGCGCCGCCACGGGGCACGGCGAGGTCGGCGTGGTGGAGGTCCCATCCAGTCCCACGCCCAGGAGGTCCGGCAGGAGGCATAAGCAGGCCGCCATGACCGGCTAGCGGCATGCTTGTTCTTTGGGCTGTGCGTCGGGGGTTGAGCGGCCGGATCCCTATCGCGTGTTTTTTACGTAGGATAGTTTGGATCGACGACTTCAGTAAAAAGGGAGCGGGAGGGGGAGGCTGGGCGCTTTCTATAACAAAAAGGGGAGTGATGATGGAGGGGGAGGCTTGGGCCTGAAGTAACAAACGGGCGGACAAAGTCCGGCTAGGAGGCGTCGCTGGCGAAAAAAGGTGAAAAAAGCGATTGGCGAAAAAAAAGGTGGAAAAAGAGGTGGGACTAAAATTTTCTCTCTTTATTAGTAGGTATAGATTACAATTACGGTGAATTTTTATGGCGGGTAAATTATTATTGGCGTGTTCGCGAGCGTGTTGGATCCCCGGCTATGATGGGCCTTGAGTTTGTGCGGCCTTAGTGCCACTTTGCGGAGAATGCCGTGAATCGGCAATGGACGGGTGCGAGATGGCTTGACCGGCAGGTGAAGTTGAGCCACGCGACGGCGATCTCGAACTCCGAACCCCCCGGGCTATTCGCAGTTGTGCGCTCGCTCTCTCTCTCTCTCGCCGCCCACCCATTGCGGCCTCCACTTTACGCTGGTCTTCGTCGATCCTTCTCCCAACAATCGAGCACCCAACAAATGGTATGTCCGCCCCCTTCTTTCTCCTTCCTCCGTGCGGAACCGAGCAGCACCCAAAGCCCGCCCTTCTATTTGGCACCCGTTATTCGGACCGACCCGGCCTCGGGCCAGAAAAGACCGAACTGAGGCCTACGCCGTCCGGTCACTTAAAAGACCGTCGTGCAATCGAACCACTATAAACCCGTTGAACGGGTGGTTTTTTAACGAACCGTCGAACCGGGCGGTTCCATGCGAACCAGGCGGTTTTCGTTTTTTTTCCAAATTTACCCCTTTGTGCACTCAGGATTCAAGGGCATTTGTGTACATGGGTGAAATTGGGTCTTTAGGGTTGTATGGTGGCTCACGGGAGGGAAAAATTTCACGGTACTGGTCGACCTCGCGGGAGGGAAAAATTTCACGGCGGCGGCGGCGCTGCTCCTCGCGTCGACCTCACCTCCTCCAGCCGGCCAGCCCTCCTTCCAGTCCAGGTCACCAATCCAGTCCTCCACTCCTACTCCTAGTCTCCTACAGGCGGCGGCGGCGGCGGCACTGCAGTCGGGCGGCGGCGCTCCGCCCGGCGGCACAGAGCAAGCGGGCGCGGCGGCGCTCAGGGCGCGGCGCCCGGTGGGCACAGAGCAGGCAGGGCGGCGGCGCTCAGGGAAGTGCGCGGTGCAGAGCAGGAGCCAGGAGGTCACTCGTCGTTGGAGGATTTAGTGGGTCGTCACTCGTCGTCAGTCATCACCAGACACCAGTTCACCCTGCCAATCCGGGAAGGAGATCTGCTTTTTTTCAATCTCAAGTTCTCAAGCTTCAGTCCTCCACTCAGCCACTCCAGCCAGCCACCAATGGTGAGTTGGTGTTAATTGTATTGCTTTTGTATTTGTCCAGTGAGATTGTTAGGTAATTTTAGTAAGATGTGAATATTTGATAGACATGTCATCTCGAACGCAGTAAGATTTGTTATCCAATTAGAGTTTTAGTTAATTGCATTTCATTTGTCATCTCAAACACATTAACACTGATATGTATTTTCTTTTTTACACATAGTGAAGATCCTTCGAGACTCCAACTCCAACCAGTGACATATGTATATTATATAGTTGTGCAATTAATTTTTGTTATCATATCCCTATCAATATATTATTTATTTATATATATACATACCGGTTCAATGTTTTTGTGGCGGTTCGATCGTCCGTCAAAAATAATTGAACCGGGCGGTTCAACCGTTCCCAACGGTTGGACCAATGAACCATTGAACCGAAGGCCTCACGGTTCGATTACCGGTCCGGTCCCAATAACTTGGCTTTGGCAGCACCCAAAGCCTAACCTAGCTAGTTGGTTATTTGTAATGGGACGGGACCTGATCTGTCGCAAGTGTATACACGCATTATGCTTACTAACCGATTATTTTTTGGGTCCAAAACTCACGAGCTGCTTGCTAGCTACAGGAAGTCTGGTTTTATTTCGGCACATTTTAGGGATTCGGTTGGTTGAACCAATTTGGTTCAGAGCAAAATGTTCTATTCTTGCCACAGAACTAGCAAACGTTAATTTAACCTGTGAAACTCTGATGACCAGTGTAGAATTGCTTTAGGGCGCCCTGGATATTAAGATACTATACATTACCTCATTGTTTTTTTTTAAGTAAATATTTGGGTTTATACGGGTTGTTTTTTTTTTTTTGAATGTAGCAAGCCCTTTTGTTTCTGCATTTCATTTTCTTTTGGGAGCATGGAGCTCTGTTTCAAGGGGCTAAGTTTTTTGATTTGGAGGCAAGGCACATACCCCATATGTTCCTTATTCCACAATCCAACAGAAAATACGCACACAAGAGCCCATACTTGAAACTAGTAGAGGATTGGAGCTGTATGAGATTCAAAACATGGCAGACCTTTGTCTCTGTGTGTGTTTACATCCACAACCTGTCTGTGAGCTTAAGTAACTGTAGCATTTCGTTTTCTTTTTGTACCCCATCTATCAGTTTTGATGGTGTCAATTGGCTTAGTGGGTAAAAGTACAAGTCTCTTCTTCTTCTTCTTCTTTTTGAGTGAGCCCCATGTGGCCTCAAATCAATTAATAAAATGCTGTTTTATATGGAGTAAAATTTGATGTTAGTTGCTGAAAAAATGATTTATGTTGGCAGAATGCTTTGGAGCAGTTGGCATCTATTGATCTCATCGAGCTATGCAAGGAGGCCAGAATTGAGCGCTGCCGTGCAACTAGAGACTTGAGTAGCTGTGGCCGCTATGTGCATCATGTGCTTAACTCATGTGGCCATGCCTCATTATGTGCTGAGTGCAGCCAAAGATCGCGGCGCCTGCCCAATTTGCAGGAGTCCAATACCAGACAATGGAAATAGGGTTCGGCTACGTCTTTACTACAAGTGCCTGGAAGCGGGCCTTATTTCTAAGCAGCATGATGAAAGGTTTCAGGAAAAGGAAGACTATGGCAATCCTGTTAGCATGGATGTCCAGCGGCTGCATTCATTGTTTGATGTTGCAGTTCAGAACAATCTTACTTCCCTTATTTGCCACTGTATCCTATTCACGGGGCTGCTTATGCATTTCTATATCACATCTTGTTTCTGTTGTTTTCTTAACATTTGATCAGATATCACAGATGTTTGTTTGGATGAGAATGCTGTGTCGAAAGTGATCCACTTCTGGCTTTTTTCTTTTGGATGAGGTGGTCATCAAGGACTGGTGCAAGAGGGCTGTTAATGCACTCATTACTGAGATTGGCGTGATCTGTATCCAAAAAAATTTCAGTTGACTTTATATATACTTTTTAAATATGTTTTGCTTTTCATGCGTTCAGGGGCACACATGTTGAGGGAGTGGTACTGCTAATCTGTTAAGTAACTAACCTTAACGATATCTTAGATAGGTCTGGATTAGAAACGATGAGATCTAAGTTATCCCAACTGCAAAAGTTTGCCACACAGTTGGCAGGAATTTACAGTGTACTTGAAGTTATGGTTTCATCTTTCACTGAAGCAGTTTCAAGCGCATGTTAATGACCTGCATCAACTCATTGAGAACACATTGAAGGCAAAGCAGGTCTTTTTCTTTCTTAATCCCTCATTCCCTCTGTTTCTAAGGATTTTAGACCACTGCTTAGAACTAACACTGAACTAGTCTAGGTTCTTCAATTTGTCCATGCATTGCTGAAATTTCTATAAGATGAGTGTCTCATGGGGCTACTTTTCATTATATAATTTTGTGCACACATTGGAACAAAAAGCGTTTTATCTCCCTTTTTCCTTGGTCTCATGTTGATCCTTGACAAGTATTAACATATCTGCTCAAGATAGTTTTCTGGTTCATTTTGGTAATAAGTACCTCAACAACTAGCACTTTTCTTGTTTATGAAACCTTGTGCTTTCTTACACTGAATTCTTGCTAATGATGCGTTATGGCATTAGATTATAGAACAATTCTGTACCGTTGGTTTCGTGGGAGTATGTGCTGTGACAGCTTCTAACGCATCTGTTACAGATGCCTGCACATCAACAGTCCTTTTAGTTGATTTGTAGCATTACTTGATATATGTAATCTCTAATTCAAGGAGTCATTCACTCTAATTGGTGATGTCCTATGTTTCCCTTTCCTCTTCCTCATTATCACTACACTAAAGTTGTGCATAATGCCTCAATAAACTCCAATCTTGAAACAATCTGTATCTTAGGCCATGTATATTCACTTGTATGTCACTGAAATGCTTGAAAGAATACTCTTCTTTCAGAATAATCATTATATCTTGGTAAAGTATTAACTGTAGCTTGTTCTACAGCATTTGGAGGCCATGATCTGGTGTATTAGGCATAGATTTATTGAGGACATCTGCTCAAGGTACACTGATTATACATCATGGAGCTCTGATGTGATTCAAAGGAAGGCATATGCAGAAGAAGAAAAATGGCCTGAATTTTCTGATAAAGGTTCAGATATAAATGAAGCCAATCAGAGTACACTATTTATCGAAAGCAGGCCCTACAAAACCTTGGAATTGAACAAAGCTATAGGGATAAGGAGGAAGAAATATCAATCACAAGTTTACAGAATGAACAATCATCATCTATGTTCTGTTCCACAATTACAACCGATCATTTTAGTAGTGACAGATACCCTTTTAAGAATTTGCGTGAGGCAGTTGATGTACTCTTTCTACATGGAGCATCAGACATGGTGATTGCAAAGCAAGCTATTGTATCCTTCAGCTTTTTATCTCATACTACCTTTGGTCTCTCTCAATTGTTGCTTGGTATATCATATTTTCGTTGTTACTCACAGGCATGCTACTTCATTAGATTTCCTTAACGCTTCTCAGTTACTGTATTATCTATTTGATCGACATTGGAGTAGACCAGATTCAGAATGGAGGTATTTGGTGGATGATTTTGCTGCTACCTTTGGGATTCTGAATAGGACTTTGCTTGAGTGCCTTGTATTTTGTCTTCTAGATGATCATTCTTCAGAAGCCTTGAGGTACCTACTCTCTACCTGTTTTTGCTGGACATTTGAATTTGAAGTGTCATATATGTTGTGCAATGTCCTGGATGTGGGTGCTGTATTTGCTCCCAACTACCTGTTTAAGGTCACTTTGGAGTTTGAGCATCTATGTATGTGCATATAGACTAACCCTCTTTTTTAATCATCTTCTTACTGTTTTTCCAAAGTTGTTCAAATTATAGTTTCTGAGGTCATGTACTCCTTTCATGGACCCAAAAATAAAGGGAGAAAGTAAATAGGAAGACAGAACATAGGAAAGAGACAACTGGTTCCCCCCAGTATTTCATCTCACAGTGCCACTTTATCATGTACATATCTTGTTATTCAGTTGTCTCTTATCTTGGAATGTGAACTGCGGGCGTATCTAGATGAAAAGGTCAGTGGTGTCATGGGGTGGGTACAAACCAAACCTGAAAACAGGAACCGGAACCCCAAAAACCCAAAACCCAAAAAATCGGATACTATCTTCTGTAACAAATCTAGAAACCTGAACTTTCTTTGGGTAATTTGAGTAGTGTCTCCTGGTACCTGAATTTTAGCTGCGCCGTAGCCCTATATGCTATTTTACACATGTAGCTCAGACCAATTCCCTGCGCCCAGCCTGATCTCACTGCCTAAACATACCCTAGCCTTTCCGACCCGAGCTCCTGTCAGGCCCATGCCCAGACCACCTCATCGCCTTGCTCCTTACACCCTTTGCTGCCTGATGATGCATCTTGTGGCTTGGCGCTCTCAGCCTCTCGCTTCCTGCCTGCTGCCACTGCATCACCCCTGCCTCTCACTGCCTGGATGACCATCAGTGTTGCCAAACATTGCTTCTGGGGGTACAGTTCTCAAGGACAAGAATTGTTTTGGAATCAATTGGATCTGAGTTGTTTCTTTTTCTATGTGAACACTGTTGGATCTATGAAAGTTTCTTTGATTTGTTCAATATATATGCTGCAACTGGGTGGTTTGGGATTACCTGAAACATGAACCCGGATTTCTGGGTACTGAAATGTCAGGTAGCTGTTTTTTTTTTGGGATAAACTGGATATCATTTCTGAAAACCTAAACTTTTCAAACACGAATTTTTGGGTAACTCAAATGCCCACCCTTCACCTCCATATAGTCATGATGCCATTTTACTTAATCGGGCACTAATAAATGTTCAGTTCCTATAGAGGTTATGAGACTCAATTGCTGTCCTAGAGCAGCACTGACCACGGAATGAGCCTGGCTCTGCCCCTTAATTCCCTATTTCCATACACTTGTCTAAAATTATTTGGTGTTTAGGAGGACGCACATCCTGGACATCAGGCCCGCCACCTTGATTGCCTAGATCAGTCCTGACGGCAGATTTCTTCCTCCTTGCCTTGCTTTCTTCCTGTGGGCTTCACCTCCCTGTCAACGCCTCTGTGACAGTGTTCATGCCCTCGTCACCGCAGATTCCGCGCCTTCTGTGAGGTTACCGGAGGGGGTTTGGGGTTTGGAGGTTTTTGTGGCCTCCAGCTGTAGAGGGGATGGCCTGGGAGCCTCGCTGACCTGGTGATGGTGGTGAATGGTTGGGGGATGGTGGCAGGGGGGTGCAGCGGAAGGATCACACGTGCCAATGCGCATTGCAATTGCAGGATGACTGGATGACGCATGTATTGTGTGTACCTTTTTTGCAACTGCAACTGTTCTTTTGGTTGCTGCCTGCACTTACCTGAACACATTTGCATTATACTCCCTCCGTTCCAAATTGTAGTTCACTTTGGCTTTTCTAGATTCATTTGTTTTACTATGTATCTAGACATAGTGTATACTAGGTGCATAGCAAAATTAATGTATCTAGAAAAGCCAAAGTGAACTAAGCAATTTGGAACGGAGGGAGTAATTTTTTTGGAATCGTGTTATAGTTTGTGTTACATACTGCTATGTAACAGTTTTTTTCCTGTTCATGATACCATCGACTTCAGAGCTTGGATCTCGTTTGTATATATCTATGCACAGTGTCATTTCAATTGTGTTTCATGGATTGTCTTCATTATCTTATGTTCGAGGTTCACCCTTCCTGTGCAGGAGGCCTGCTCTCTTCTTCCAAGATCTTTAGCAAGGAAACACATCCAAAGATAGCACAAGTTCTTCTGGAACGTCACAAACCTGATATGGCACTTCTTTTTGCTAAAGTGCACAGGGCGTGATAGCTTCTCTGCTACAGAATTTGAAAAAGGATGAAATTTCATCTCTTAGTGAGGCAGTGACTGTGGTCCGTGTTAGAATTGAATGTCGCCTCCTAACAGAAGCGTTTTTGTATCTGAGGAGCTACTGCTCTAAGGTAAAAGAGCAATGCCCAGCAGATATGACACATGCTGAGGATGCATTCAAAAGCTCTTGGATTTATCATGTTGAGATGATGATGACCGAATTTTGTACTATCTGCATTGAAAGGAATTTAGTTGATAAAATGATTGATCTGCCCTGGGATACTGAGGAAGAGAAACATCTTCACAAGTACCTCTTCGAGTCTGCTCATGAAATGCCCATGAAAACCAAATGGTAGTCTGCTTGTTGTCTACTACCTTCGGTAATTATTCTGATTCTCATCTTTTTGTATTTAAAATCAGACTAAGAGGCACTCAAGAAATTACTAATGGAACTAAAACTTTTCGGATATCCTGCTATGATGAAATTGTCGGGCTCATTTATTGCATCATTCTTATCTATATACTGATTTATTGCATCTGTTTTATTTAACATGCACGTCTTTCAGACATTGAAATTACAAATATGGAAGTTTGTACATGCGTAATTCAAAGCAACAAGGATTAGCTAGTGTAACATTTTTTTTTCATGCATATAGAATCTGACATATATGATTACTTTATAACCTAGGACATAAAAATGGTGCTTAGGATTTCTTACATATATACTCCATCCGTTTTTTACAAATTATAAAGTCGCTTTTGACTTTTTTGGTTTTGTCTGTTTTGCTAGTATCTACATATACTATTATATCTGTGAGATGCATAGCAAAATGGATGTACCAAAAAATTCAAAGTGACTTATAATTTGCAAGAGAGGAGGGAGTATATATCGTATTAGAAAACATAGACTGAACAGAAGATTCACTAAAAGCATCTCATGTTGATGTACTTTTTTTAGAAGGCATGGCTAAAGGCTTCCTCAGTACCTCTCTTTTTTGCACAAGAATATTTCTATCTTCAAGTTTTTTTTAATTAGTTATCATGTTTCATGATGAAGATCTTCCATACTTTTCTTTATTTTTCAGATCTTTAAAGTAGAAATATTCATTTACAGTTATTATCTTTTCCTCTTTCCACTTAATAATGAAAGCATGCTGGCGCATAAATACCGTATTAATTTACCTGTGTTTGTTGTTCCGTTAGCGTTCTCGGTATTTGGAGGCATATGAGGTTGATCGTAGTCTTCAGAAATTTGAGCAAAAGAAATTGGAAAATACCACTGAAGAGATTGCTTCAAAAATCAGAGCAATTGCTCATTGGAGAGAGAGTTTGGTTGTAAGTACTGTCATTTTATACTTCCACAGTTCTGCTTTATTATGAAACTCAAAAAAAGTTCTGCTTTATTATGCATTTCTAATTGTTATGTTTTATTTTGTCAACTCATCAACTTGCAATTTTCTATCATATGTAATCAGGAAAGATTACACTTGACACTAGGATACTGTTCGCACACAAAACTGACAGCCCACGCAAAAACACACGCACCTGACATTCTGGTGTGTGACCACCGGACCGGCCCAATGTGTGTATTCTAGGACATGTCTGAGAAGGACTGAATCTCTGTGGCCTTTTTTGGTCGGTTTTCATGATGTATTTTGACTGTACTACCGGGATAGGCTTCCCACCTATATAAGTATAAAGGGCCATGGACTGTTGAGACATCCAATCGATCAATCAGTACCTTTTTGCCTATACTTTTATTCTCCTTTTGCCTAATCTCCTCCAAACCCTAATATGTTGTTCTGCAGGCTTTTCGGCAGAGTTTGTGGGCATTCTAGGTGGCCTTGCCAACCTTGAATAACCCTAAGTGTGCCCTCACAGTGGAAAGAAACACACCGGGCAGTCCGATGCTAAGCATCGAACTGTCCCCTACGCCACGCCAGCCACCTCCGATCAATCTTTTTACGTGCTGCTGGAGTTGCTCTTATTGGCACAATGACATAAACATTTCTTTCTAAACTAGGACAACACTCATTGCAAGGGTTTTCAGCACCTAGGTGACTAGGTCCCTATCAAAATTGAATTTGCTATTGATTAAGGTTTAATTTATTGGCTAGATTCTTTTGGATTAGTATTCTGTCTTTGGATTAGTGTGCCCGTTAACATTTTCCATGATATTTGTTAAAAGACAGCCTTGGACCTTTCCATTAGCATTTTCTTTGCTTTCTCTCACTCTAAGGAAACTAATAAACTGTACACTCTCTATGGACCAGTGGAAGCCTGCTTTCTTCAACACAAAATAAATAGGCTTTGCTTGAGTTATATTTATGCAATGCTTTGATTTTCTCTGTTTTTCATACAGGCTAAATGCCTTGACATGCTTCCAGAGGCCCAGAGAGAGAATGTGAAAGCCATCAATAGTGGAGAGCAAAGTCAATTTGCTCGAACTGCTCAAATATCTCCTGTTCATGTGGGCAAATCACAAAATCCTGTCATTGACTTGAGCACAACTTTTACGACTGTTCTTCAAAATAAGTCAAGCCTCCTCTCAAAGAACAATGCATTGACTGATTCTGGTGGTCTGATCCGAAGCAACCGCTCAGAGTTTGGTAGAAAGGTTCCATTTGTTCTGCAGACGAGGGCATCACCCCAGGGGCCATCTACATCCAATATGAGATCAACTGCAGGTGTTATGTTCCCCACAGTGGGCCAGAATGTTGAGAGTCCATTTTTCAGCGGGGCTAAAGATATCAGTTCTAGAAAAGGAGAGACAGGTTTCATAAAAGGCATTAAATACGCTGATCATGATCCACTGCCTATGTATTTGAACTTTGGTTCTGGTGATACACCTAGGAAAGACTACCAAACAAGCTTGTTGAAGACTGAAGTTAAGAAAACCACTTATTTTCAAGGAAATGATTCTGGTGGAAAAGGAGAGTTCCACTTTGGTTCACGTGCTGAGAACCCTTTCATCTTAAATGGAACTGGCGCAGGTCAAAATGGCCTCGCTAAGGTCTCCGGATATGCTGGTTTTCGTGAGGGTTATAAAGTACCAACTAAGGAGAACATCTTGAGGTAAGCATGATTCTGCACTCTGGTTTCTGGCAATATGTTTTTGTTCTACTTCTTATTGGTACTTAATGTCAACTTGGCTTCAGAGTTCAAAACATAATATAATTAGAACGAATTTGTGTGTTTTCAGTAACTCGGGTGTAATTCTGGTACACCAGGAAAGGTTGATATACGATTCTTTGACTGATTAGTTTTCAAATACTAGAGTTAGATGACTGCAGTGGGTGGTTTCCAGCCTTTCTTTTTTAAATCCTGTCTACAACAACAACTTAGCCTTTTGTCCCAAGCTAGTTGGGGTAGGCTAGAGATGAAACCCATAGGAAACAAGTACTCCCTCCGTTTCAAATTGTAGTTCACTTTAGTTTTTCTAAATTCATTTCTTTCACTATGTATCTAGACATAGTGTATAACTAAGTGCATACCAAAACCAATGTATCTAGAAAAGCCAAAGTGAACTATAATTTGAAACGGAGGAAATATAAAAGAGACACAAAAATAGGGCACAAGACAAAAGAGTTAGGGTTAACTTATGGGTTTCATATCCATTTGAGTGGCTGTTTTTACGCTGGTTCGCCAAACCTAAAGCAACCCTCCTCCTTTACCCAGGCTTGGGACCGGCTATGCTGAGATGACTCAAGAAATCCTGTCTACTCTTTTTATTTTATTTTTTTGGTTGTTGCAACTTCGTCTATCTCCTATATATCTGTAAATGTGTACGGTTTACAACCAAGCATGATTTTATTCCTTGTAGCATTAGCAAGAAATCTTCGGTTGATGGAGCAGCAGCCAGCAAAGGTGTGTCAAGGTGGAGATCCGATGAGTCTAGTGAGGATGAAGAAGAGAGAACAAACCGGGAGAGCGCAGCTTCTCTCGTTACTAGAAGGCGACCTAGATTTTCAAGAAGATGATATACCCACGTCCTCATTGATCTTTAATTGTTTGCAGTGGACTCTTTTAATATCTCCACAGTTACACCAAAATGTAGCAATACTTTGTTTCAAGGGAAAAGTGTATGCGACTACCATGCATAATTTACACTGCCATGGCCGAGATGTAGTTCGAGTGTCACCAAGGATGCTAGAAAACAAAACAAAAATGAGAAGGCATATAGGCATGTTGTATTCAGAGAGCTCAGTGGATTTTGTGCACATCAGGTGCAAGTCCGATAGTCGTGATAATCTCATTTCTTTGCTGTTGGTAGTGTTGTCTGCGTCAAAAAGTTCCAGGACCAACAATACGTACGACTTGCATAGCTGTATGTACGATATCATTTATTTTATGAAACTATTGTGGTAGAAAAAATATATGAGGTGCCTGCAATACGACACTAATAATTTTTAGCCTCCTGATGGATTGTTGAAAAACCATCGAGTTTGTAGTACCAGTATGTAGGTGAGAATGATTGAGATGCGGACGATGGCTCGAGCCTGCAACGCGACAAACCGGGTTCCGCTCTATGCCAAACGTCCAAACGTGGACCTTCTTATCTCGTTAGGAACGCTGTTTACTTTTTAGGAAACGATTTTTTAATCCTGTGTTTTAGTATGAAATCGAATTTGGTTTTGTGAAATTACCGTATGAATGCTGTATAGAATCTTTATACGTTCCAAAAGAGCCTTGACCTGGCCAAAGAGTCGTTGTCCTGGCTGATGTGCACGTTACATACATTTGATGGGCATTAATGCATAGCCTGTAGCACTGATATCTGTGTGCTACAACGCTGCTGACTTTCGTCAGTATCTTCATCACACCAACTATCGTACTGTGGGCAGGGCAGCTGCTGCACACTAATCCGTCTATCCCTCTGATCATCATGACGACAGAGAGTTTAGAACTTTTTGATTTTCCGACTTCTGTATCTGTTTGTTTGCAATCATAAAGACTCTCAAGTGCTATATGCTCCCAGCCAAAAAAAAAAAAAAAAAGAAAAAAAGAAAAGGTGTAATGGTGCCTGAACTGAAACCGAAAGATAGCTTTTATTGTACGTCCGTTTCATTGGGATCTCAAAACCAGGAAAACGAAAACGAAACCATGCTGTGTCTGTGTGCGGCATTTCCGAGATTTAATTAGTAGTACGTGGTGTACACCAAACCATGTGCGATTTGCTGCGGTTTCAGAAAGTAACCGAGGACTCATGGTGGCGTGGGACGGCGTGGCCGTGGCAGTGGCACCGTCCGTGCTCGCGGGCTGGCCGGCAGCCGGGCCGGCAGGCACGGCACGGGTGCTACGCCCTCGAACCGCGCAGACTAGGGCGATAATCCACCCGTGTACCCCTGCCGGCTGTCGTGCCGCCAAGGCACGCCACGACGAACGTCCATGTAAGGGTCGGTGCGGTGCGGAGCGTCGTCGGTGGGAAGGAACTGGGAGCGTGCGTGCGGGTGGGTACTGATGATGCCACAGAAAGCGAGATTAGTAGCCAAGCGGTCGGAGGCCAGTGCCCTTGCCGTGACTCGGAGGCGCCGTGAAGCGAAATCTTTTAACTGTTTGGGGCTAGTAGGAATCTACCGAGCGTGGAACGCGTTACCACTTACCGCCGCGGTGGACTGGTGGAGAGTGAAAACGCAGCGAATCCATCTGGTCCCGATGGGCAACCTGGCACGCAGCACGCTCGCGTAGTCGAGTACAGTAGAGCACTCCATACCCCGTAGAGTTAAGAGTAGGGTCAGAGAGGGACGAACTTT
Source organism: Hyparrhenia diplandra (assembly GCA_015847255.1). NCBI lineage: Eukaryota > Viridiplantae > Streptophyta > Magnoliopsida > Poales > Poaceae > Hyparrhenia > Hyparrhenia diplandra. Next base: position 199,148 of record JADLZK010001559.1, on the reverse strand, counting down.
TTTTCACTCATATAAATGGTTGATATGTTAGCAGCGTAGAGAGCAGAAAGGTGCAGATGAATGAATCCCTCCCAGGGAATCCACGAAAACGGTGGTGGTCCCAACCCAAAACCGGTCCGGGCCGGCACAAGCGTCCATTTTAAGAGTTCGGAGCCACCAGCAGAGTCATCAAGGACAGAGGAGGACCCATGAGTGGTCCCTAGCCCGTAGCCGTGTCATCAAGGGTCGGCCTCGCAAAACGTCGGCATCGGGGTGGAGCTCGTCGCCGTCCGCTCGTCCGTCCCTCCACGCTCCATCTGCTCGCGTTACACCTCCAGGTTCCAGGAGCTTCTCCTCCCGACTTGCCGAGCCGACGAGTCACCGGGACGGCGACGCCTGTTTGGTTTACGCGCGCTCGTGACGCCGACGGCGACGCGCCCCGGGCCTGTCTGGCCCTTGGCCGCCCCGTGCGTGCTCTGCCCGCCACCTTCCCGTGCCCTGTCCTTTCCTTTGGGCCGGGTTGCGTTCATTCTAATCCTTGGCACCGGCTCCTGCTGTCATGATTGATTATTACGGTACCAGTACCGGGGATCCGTTGCTCCACCTCCGCGCGGTGGTCGGTCTAGCGTTGTTGTGTTGGCATCAGGGGCGGCCATGCATGGTCTTCCTATCACCCACGAGTCCTGTCCATGGAGTGATCACCGTTCACCCGAACGTCTTCAGATTTCAGTTACATCCAAACCGGCTTTACGCAACAGTGATCACAAAAAACACTAGAGAATGCCAGCCACTACCACTTTCAGTTAGATCCAAACAGGTTCATCGTCGTCACCACAAGCGCACCGAAAAGAGCTCATAACAAAACAATAGTAGTACTACCATTTTCCATTCTTTTAAATGTATATTTATTTCGTCACCACATTAAACGCAAAGAAAAAGAAAAGGCAAAAGAGCAGACAAGGCCGTGTGGATAAGACCGACGGCACATGACTTCACCACTCCCAATCCCCACCCGCAGAGAGAGACGTCGCTTTAACTAGCGCTCATCACCCCCGCCACCCTCGCCTCGCCTCCCAGTGTAACAAGTGTCCTCCCCCTTCGTCCTCCTCCACTCCCACCAGGGCCACCACCCCCAACTCCGTCTTCAGTTCTTCACAGCGGCGCGGGGCTTCGCTTCGGTTCGGATCTCTCGAGCAGGTAAAGCAGCAGCCGAACCCGACCTTTGCTTCACCCTAAGGCCTAAGCTAAACGGATCGATGCCCCAACCGTGAACTGCCTAGAGGCGCCAAGATAGATGCCATGGAACTAGTGTTACGCCGCTTTGCATCGGGTAAAGCTACCCGTCCGTTCAGAGAATCAGAGTGATCTTTCTTGTGCTAGATTTCTACACGGGCTGGTCTGTTCTTCTTATATGCTGTAAATGAATGCGGGCTCTCTGTCTGCTCGTCCGTTTCGTACCAGTTTTTGAGCAAGTAACGCTAGCTCGACGTATAGGTGGTCTCTTTTTTGTGAGAGGAGAATTCTTTTTTTCCCCTTGGTTTCTACGCGAACTGTTCTTCTGCGAGCAACTCTGCTCGTGGTTTATATATAGCAAAAGGAGAGAGTTTTTTTAGGCAAAGAAAAGAAGAGAACACTGCTCGGCGTGCTCGCTACCAACTGTGAGGAAAGATAGTGAAAGAGCATGTCTTACTTCGTTTATCTGGCTATTCAGTACCTGATCTGTTCTTTCTCTTCTACTGGTTTCGATATTTTCATTCTTTTTAAGGCTATCATAGGTGAGGCACCGCTTCCATTTGGTATCTTAATCCCTTGCAGCAGATATAGATCTAGTTTGTATCTAAAGCCTTTCATAGAGTGATGGAGTTTACCTTCTCGCTTTCGTTTTTCGTTGGCTCTGTTTAGTTCTTGTCGCTTCCAGATTTCAGATTTGTATCGTGAGGCCTGTTGCATTAATTAATTCTTTTTAAATCATTTATTTCTGTACAAGTTAAAATGAAAAAAAAAAAAAAGCTCTAGTTGGCACCTAGATTTTCAGTTAATGATTCGACTGTTCGTTTCATTCTTGTATCTGGAATGATTTCATAAACCCGAATTAAATGTCATGGAGGCAGTCGAGTGCATAGGTGGAGTTCAGTGTCCTGAGTGGAGAGGTCATTATTCGGATTCTCTGTTAGGTGGTGATTCCTTATTGGTTTGATTGTGACACAAAACCGAACTCAATGTCATGGTGGGCTCATTTATCTGAAATCCAGAATACTGGCCTGCCAAAAGGTGTCTACGCATATTACCTGCGCCCAAGCTGAATATATACGGAGTATAGTGTTTCTTAGTGGCACTGTGGCTGGCTGAATATATCGCTAAGACGCTAACATATTCCTGATACTAATTTCAGCACAGATGCTGATATTTAGATAGAATATGGCATGTCGTCAAGTCCTAGCAAGACAAAGTATTTGGTTTCCTCTCTACTGGTGGTGTGTGTAAATGTTTTCTTCTTCCACTATTTATTGGTCAGAATACAAAGTGATATGCTACACATCGCTTTCATGGTGGCAGCAACTTGAAAAACTAACTGCCTTTAGTATTGTGTTCCCAATAAGATCAGGATAGGATTTTCCACTATGATTGAGATAGGATTTGTTTTTTATGCAGAACAGTACTGCATTATTGATGAAATGCTTTCAATTATCCAATCATTGTTGTTGCTTCCTTCCCAATTCTCTGTCTGAGTCTAGACCAGCTCATGGTCATGACCTAGCCCCCTTTGCTTTGTATGGCAACAACCTTATTTTAACCAAGCTCACCTCATTCTTGTTAAATTGAGATCAAGCAATAAGTATTTGTTCATTTCCCTATCTCTATTTTTTTTTATTGCCCACCCCCCCCCCCTCTCCCCTTTACTTCTGATAAGGTGAATTCCTTGGTGCAAATTAATCAATGACCTTGACTGCCTGCTTGCTCCTTAATGATATATGTTGGTAAAACTTACATTAATATATATGACATGCTAGTATCTCTCCATTTCTGTTTCTTCTAAAATGAAATGTTTAGAGTTGGATGTAGTTTTGAGGCTGATGTCTCGAAGTTCTAATATTCTTGGAAAGCAGTTTGTGGCATTGTCTTGTAGTTTTGAGGCTGATGTCTCGAAGTTCTAATATTCTTGGAAAGCAGTTTGTGGCATTGTCTTGTAGTTTTGAGGCTAATGTTGTTTGTCACGGATTATATGCTGAACATCTGTTGTCTGAGATTTTTGGTTTAGTGCACTATTCATAAGTTGAGCATTTTAGGCAGCAAACAAATTGATATGATGCATAAAAATCAGAGTTGAAATCATTTATAGTTCAAAACGAAGTGATTATTGACTTTGATTTATGATATGACACAGAAGAAAATGCAACGGGCAGTGCAAGCCGTCAGGTCACATGGCAATGTGCTTAAATATGCTGTTCTACAACACATCAGCGCCTCGAAAACCAGCAATGCTTCCTGCTGTCTTTACTCGTTCCATGTCAGTTTCACCTGCTCGTCTAGAGGATAGTGGATTTGAAAACTGCCACTGTATCAGATGTCTTGAAGTCTAAAGGGAAGAGTGCTGATGGATCTTGGCTCTGGTGCACCACAGAGGATACTGTCTATGATGCTGTCAAATCGGTATTTGTTCACTTCCTGATGCTCATATTAACTCCTTCATAATCAATGATTATGAAAGATAAACAACCTACCTTTTGGTACCTTAAACTTTTTGCAGATGACGCAGCACAACGTGGGAGCTTTGGTGGTTGTCAAACCTGGAGAGGATAAATCAATTGCTGGCATTGTCACTGAGAGAGGTAATGAACAAATTTCTGTACTCTTGGCATCTAACTCGTGACCTGTGTATGATGGGAAAATACAAAATCATATACTACTACCTGCATTTTCAATTAACTCACACCCTTGACCAAATTTTTTCTGTTTATAAATACTTGATTTACTTTTCTCAATGCATATCTTAAAAGGGTGTCCCTTAACTTTTACCTCATTATATGCTTTAGATGGTAGAGGTGCACTGTAGTCATATTGTGTGAAAAATATTTTTTTAATGTAAATTGTGTGAATATTATTGCTGCCAAGATTCAATTATGAGAAAACTTGAGGAGAAAATTATTGTACTAATAAGAGCTAGTCAGCTAGTGCTTGTAGCTTGCTATTTGAAACAATGGTGTGAGGTGTTTCCCAATTCTTTCTCTCTGTCTACATATTGAGAGGTGTTGCCCTTTCCTGTTCTTTTTTTATTGGTAAATAGCATTAGATGCAAAGCCTTATTGCTGCCTCTTTATGGTGATATAAGAAACTAACACATTGGAAAGGAAAGTATTAAGAGTTCTACTGGTAGGTTGTGAATGTATAACTCCACTTTGTTTTTGCTTCAGCAGTGCATCATAGTCCTTTTGGCATTCAAATACTCTTAAGTCTTAACTCTTCAGAGCACGTTATAAGTTGATACAACAGAAAGTACAGCAAGTTAAAACATATGTGGTAATATAGTATTTTTATTCACATGGCACAACCATAGCCGCGACTTTACACTGAATTCCTTTTAGAGATGTATAGTAACCATCCTGAATTGTTGTATTCTTGTATCACAAGCTGTACTCAGGGTGTTTCTCAGTTCTCCTATCTCTCTACATTTTTTGAGAAAGTTATGCATGGTGGTTTAGTTTCATATGCAGAGAAATTTCAAGGGTAAAATAACAAGAAAGTGTAAACTACGAGCCATTTATTTGCATGCCATAAACTTCTGATCCATGACCTCTATATACCATTGGAAATCAGAGTGAAGTTCTTTGCATATGATTTTCAAACTGATCCAACTTCAGGAACCCCACATGATGCTTTCTTTTTCATGTACACTATGCCTTACTAGTCACTGCACACTGTTCACCACATTACATTTTGGACGTGAACGTAACCAAACAGTATCCATATACCGTCGATCAGCATACATAGATGGTGTTTTTGAGGATAGAACCAATACTAGACAGATTTTACATTCTGAAATCGAAATGGAAGCATGTCGATCTTTTAAGACATGCATAAGATCATAGTACCATGATCCTAACATCTGAAACTTCATATTTTTCAGATTACCTCAGGAAAATCATAGTGCAGGGAAGATCTTCCAAGTCAACCAAGGTTGGCGACATCATGACTGAAGAGGTATTATCCCTTGGGATATACTAATCTAGTTTCTTATGTTTTGCATGATATGATTAGCACAATACCTATACTCGGTGACCAGATGACTATATTATACTCCGTATATATAAAGTACTGAAAGGATGTTTTGACACAACTTAACTAATGAACCATTACGATGACAGAACAAACTGATCACAGTGAAACCCGACACCAAAGTCCTTCAAGCAATGCAGCTGATGACAGGTAACCAGCATGTGTTCTTCTGTCAGAAAATACTGCTAGAATCGTGAGAGCACTGGAATTGATTACGATCCACTGCGTCGCAGACAACCGTATCAGACACATCCCGGTGATTGACGGAACAGGTATGCTGGGATGGTCTCCATCGGCGACGTCGTGCGCGCTGTGGTGGCCGAGCACAGGGAGGAGCTGAACCGGCTCAACGACTACATCCAGGGAGGCTACTAGGACGACCCGTTTCCCAGCGAAGTCCGCCTTTGTGAAATCCAATAACTCGGAACAATGATGATGACGAAATAGGCCGTGTTTTCGTGGACAATGCTGTTAAGTTGGCCAAGGTTTTCCTTTGTTTTTTTTTTTTCCTTTACCCCCGTGTGTTCTATGTGTATATTGCCAAAGGCATGCGTGACCAGTGCACCCGGTGCTGGGGTGCAGAGACGATCAGATGGTGGAAATACCGGAAATAAAAAAGCGTGCCGCCGTGTGCTTCCTTTGAAGGATGTTCGTCTTGTGAATTGCTTATTGCTGTACGTTGTTGCTGCTGTTGTTGGGGAGTCCGTAAAGGCGTCTGATATGGGGTTTCTGAATAGGATACTGAACGGAATGGTATGTATCGTCTTGTTCACGCCCACGAAGAAAAAAAAGAAGGTAGCCTTGGTTTGTTGTGAGAGAAGGAATGGTATGTATCGGGTCTTCGTAACCAGGTTCAATTGGCTGAAAACACCCTGCAAGAACCGAACAATCGTCACGCCCACGAAGACAGAAGGTAGCCTTCGCGTCAAATTCTAGCTTGATGGGTCTTCGTAACCAGGTTCAATTGTTCGCGGTCTAGGGTCCAAGCCGACGCCTGAAGAAAAGTGTTAAAATTCAGCTTGTTCGTTCGTCAAACTAAGCGTCTGGTGTCTCAGGATACGAGCAAGTCATCGCAGCGACACTGTCAACTGTCGAAGGCATTGTGATTGCATCCCACACGTCTGCACAGCAACACATGAGCTTCCAAGGCAACTTCGTTGGTGTACTTGTTCAAACATCGTACAACTGCTAGCACTTAAGAATTCAGGGTACCAGAGCTGATTTTGCTGTCAATATCGACAGGGAAAAAAACTTGGCTTAAATGTTTGGACCCTGGTTCATGGTGTTTAATGGCCCAAACTGATAGGCAACAGGCCACTAGCCGCTCGCCTGCTGCAAACACTGGAGCCACAAAAAAGATCTCGCAGAGCAATGGCCAATGGGGCCGACAAGCACTAATACCCCCACGTTCTTGCCACTGATTATGTCTCCAAGTCATTATCTTACTGTGAAAACGATCTGTTATTAAATAGTAAAATTACCGAACCAATACTGTCGTGTGTCGCCATACAATCTCACACAAAGTCAAAAAGAGGAGGAAAAAAAAAGTAATAAAGCGGAGCATTCCCGTAACTTTACGGCGCGATCCAAACCGATGGAATCGTAACCATGTCGTCACTTGGCGTGCACCGAAAGCAAGAGGTTGCAAGAGATCAGGCGCTCGGGAAATTTCGGACTAGCAATCAGGCAATGAATTGCATGTAATTTGCCTCAGTGAATTGCTTCTTGATTGAATATAAGCAAGAAAGCAAGCAAGAATTACAAGCAATAATCTGTACAAATTGATATTCAATTCAATGAGAAACCGAACTGAACGAACAGATTTGATGGTTTCTGACATTCTGTTCGCCTCCCCTGCTTCCAATCTGCATGAAGTTTTCTTCCCCGTTCTTGCCAGCGAAGAGAAGGCATCATCATTGCATTTGGTCCTTGGCGCATCGAATCGAATGCTATTAGTAGTAGAATCAGTAGTAGCAGCGGCCAACGGGGAACGGGCGGCGGCTATCGGCGGCCAGAGAGGCGGTTGAGCCAGGCGTTGCGGAGCTGGAGCTCGACGGGGTCGCCGAAGCACTGCACCCGCGCGAGGCAGAAGTGCGTGCAGAACCCGGCCGGCGAGCGCACGCGGCAGGTGTCGAGCACGTAGCACGACGCGCACTCCATGCCGCGCGCCTGCACCACGAGCCCCCACACCTGCCGCGCGGCTTCCGAGGCGGAGGAGGCGCCGCCGCCGACGTCCGCGGCCACCTGCTCCACGAGGATGATCCCGTCGGGCCTCCGCTGCCCGCCGGACCCCCACCTGCGCCGCACGTCCGGCCAGCTCTCCGGCGCCGCGGGCTCACGCCGCACCGTCACGCGCTCGCCCTCGCCGTCGTCGCTGCTGAACAGGTGCACCAGGAACGGCGCGTCCCCGATGTGGCGCACGATCTCAGCGATCGACTGCCGCATCCACCCCTCCACCTTCTCCTCCCCAACCTTCTCCAACACCTCCTCCTCCTCTCCGAACACGGTCCCCAACAACCCATCCGCCGCGTCCTCCTCCCGCCGCTGGAGCTGCTGCAGGCCGCCGCGGGTGCGTCCGCGACCGCCGCGCGCAGGCGCACCGACGCCCGCCGCGTCGTCGTCAAAGGAACGAGCGACGCAGGCGCCCGCGATCGCGGCCGAGGCAGCGCCACCGACGACGACGGCCCGTAGCCCCGCACGGTAGGCGGCGCCGCCGCCATCGCGCACCGATCGGCCCGGCCCGCGAGCTCCTGCGACAGCCGCTGATGATGATCCGAGGCGCCGGTGTATGGATGGCGGCGAGACCGGTGGGCGATTCCGAAGTAGAAGTAGCCGAGACGAGTCACCGGCGACGAACGGGTGGTGCGCGTAGAAATAGGTTGGGCTGCGGATTGGGGAAGCCGGCACGGCAGAGGTCTCCGCCCTGTTGCTTCCTGGAACGGCTCTGCTGCGCGCGTGGCGTCCTACGTGGACGCGATTTCGGGATCCCGTGCGGGCGACGAGGGCCTGTGGCGTGATCTGTGGCCGGTCGGTGGGCTATGATTGGTGCGGTTCCGTGCGCGGTGTGCTGTGGGGGCGAGGGAGCGTGGCGCGCGCGGGCTCGCGCGCCGCGGCACGCTCCGGCACGCAGCGGGCGGGAGGCGGGAAGGGGTTTGCTCGAGCCACGGTGGACAGGGACGGACAGGTCAGCGCGCCGCGACACGGACACGTCGGACGGGGGGCGGGGTTTCGGCGTTCCGCTTTGCACCACCGAAAATGCCTTGTGGCACCACCGACCCCATCGTGGTGACGTGTTCAGACCGACTCCGTTGGTTGCCAAGCCGAGAGCCCGTGTGGGCCTGAACCGGCCAGCGAGCGAACGCGCGCGGCGTGGTCGCGTGGGGATCTCGTTTTGCTCGTGAGACACACGGAGGCCCTCCGGATTTTGATACGAAGTAGTCGTGTATGATTCTTCTGCTCCAAGTCTTTTTTTTGTCTACTGTTGTGTTCGAAAACATCTTTTTTCAAGGCAGTCGGTGATACACAAATTCCGTACGATCTCAAGTGCTCCCTTTAAAACACATTCTAAGGGCATATTTGGATGGAGGGATTAGAGACTAATAGAGGCTAAAAATTAGTCTCTAAATTCCCAAGAGTCTCCAAAATTGAAAATTGGGCCAAAAATTAAATCTAGTTTCTAAATGTTTGGTTATTTAGAGACTAAATGAGGACTAAAATTAGACTAAAAAAGAATTTTAAGGTTAAAAGCATCTTAGTCAAAAATTCTTTTTTTTAGTCTAATAAAAAAGGTCCTCAAACCAAATGGACTCCTCAAAAATCTTTTTTTGAGATTACACAAGAAGGTTAAAAGCATCTTAGGTCCCTGTTTGGTTCCTAGAGACTAAACTTTTTTTAGTCTAGGACTACCACTTAAAAAAAGAAAAATCTCCAAATAAATCCGTCTTTTCAGGGACTACTGGGTGAGGAAAAGTTTAAAAAAAAGTCCCTCCTATTTGGTTGAGTAGAGACTAAAAAGGGACTTTTTTTAGTAAAAAGTCCCTAAACCAAACATGACCTTAAATTTGACCAAAATTACTAAAAAGATTTATGACATCATATAGATATACTATGAAAATATAATTAATGTATAATGTATAATCTAATTACACTTAATTAACAACCTAAATGTTATTATTTTATCACATAAATTTGGTAAAATACTTGAGATGTTTTGATTCTCCAAGATTTTTAGAATAACTTATAATTTAGATTGGAGAGATGTTTTTAACTTGTGTTTATACCAAGACAGATTGAAATGTAGACCGTATATAGTATTAGTTCGCGAACACACACTCGTTCTAGTATCAAATTTTGAGTGATATCACCTAGACACACAACTACATGGATGTGTCCACACAATAGCAAAGTCAGAACAAATTAGAGGAGTGTGTTGCTCTTCCTTTTATGAATGCATAGGCATGTGTCATGGTACATTTATATAGTTAAAACTTAGATATAGTATTTGATTTAACTTTTTTAGGGGATGCATTTGCATCCCATAGTTACAATGTAGTTTTGTTTCTATGCCCATATCTTCAAAATGCCAAACTTATGGGCATTAACCAATGGAGCTAGTAAGAGTATGCATGGTTTCTTAGTGAGCTCATCTTACCTAACACATGGGTTGTTTGGTTTTCTCAAGGTTGCTTAGCAAGCCTAGCACAAGTAATAAGAACCTTGATCAGACGGGCGAGCCCATTTGGCTCTCTCTTGCTAGCAAGGAAAATCTTGTCCGCACAAGCCTCGAGGTACTCAAATAAAGCATCAAAGAATCAAGCTTGTTTTATATTCTTGCTTAGTAAGGTTATTATAGTAAAGGCTACACGGTGATAAGTAAAGAAATCAAACAGCCTCGCAAACTCTAGCATAAGAAAATTGTTGACGACTGTTGCTAGGAGATTTTTGCGAAGCGCTTTGTTTGATGTCTTATTTTTGCAAATTTCTCACATACGACAAGTGTCCTGTCACTAATCTAATCTACAAAACTCAGAATATTGAAGGTAGTTTTGTGGGTTGTGAAGCTAGCTACATTATAGAATAGAGATTTTTTTTGACACAACATTATTTATAGATTTTTTTAGGGGAAACATTTTTATAGATAGAGTTTTTTTTTTTTTTTTTTTGGATTTTATAGATAGAGTTGGACCATGTTCCAGGCTTCCAGCAGTGCTCAACTCTCCTGGGCCACAAGCCCACAACAACTAATCAGCCCAGTGCTGACCAAGACCCGATGCCGCTCTTGCGGGCCACACAACCAATAACTTCTCGATCCTGGGCCCAGTCAGCCCTCAGCCGTTCCTTTTCCTTCCCCACGAAGGCGCCCCCTGCCGGAGTGGGCATCGATCGCCGCGCCGGTGATTCGGTGCACCGCCCTGCCCGCCCAGCGGATTCGCTGCGGCAGACGTACGCGCACGGCCGCGAAAACCCCCAAAATATTCCACCCACTTGTCTCGTCGACCGAGCTGCAGTGCACGCTCCCCTTCCCCTCTCCCTTTCCTGCCTTCCTCGGGTGTAGCCTGTCCTGTAGAGTGGAATCGAGCCACAGAACCTTCCATTCCTCGCCACTGGCTCGAGACGCCACCTCCGATTCCGCACGAAAAGAAAGCCCCTGATCAAATCGATCCACTGCGCCGGCGGGCGTCTCGACCCCTCCCGTTCCATCCGATCCGATCCCCAGCGAATAGATGGCGTCGCAGGAGAAGTGGGCTGCTCCGCCGCCGGGCTACCCTGCCGGGCACGGGCAGGCGTACGGGTACGGCAACGGCAGCAGCTGGCCACGCCGCCGCCTCAGGCCGCCACGGCCGTGACCGTGACGGCGGCGAGCAACGGCGTGGGCAACCCGTACGTGGTCGTCACCCCTGCGTCCGCCGCACCTTCCACCGGCCAGAGTACGCGCCCTGAATCTGCTCTTGCTAATCTTTTGCGGCCCCCGATCAGTTAATCCGTCGGTCGGCTTACGTGTTTGTTCACTTGGATTGGATCCGTTGCAGCCGTCAGGAAGGCGCTGTGCCGCTACGGCAAGCTGATTGAGGACGGGACTCGCAAGGCCGCCGACGCCACCGGCAACATCTGGCACCACCGTGCGTTCCCCGTGCTTTGATCCATTCTCTCTGTCTCTGATCGATTCGTCAATCGCGATACACTGATACGATGACTTCCGATGTGTTGATGCTCAGTCCGGACGGCGCCGAACATGGCGGACGCGGCGGTGGCGCGGCTGGCGCAGGGGACCAAGGTGTACGCGGAGGGCGGCCACGACAGGGTGTTCTACCAGACGTTCGGCGCCATGCCCGGGGAGCAGCTCCGCAAGGCCTACGCCTGCTACCTCTCCACCTCCTCGGGCCCCGTCATCGGCACGCTCTACCTCTCCACGGCGCGCCTCGCCTTCTGCAGCGACAGCCCGCTCTGCTACCAGGGCCCTGCCGGCCAGCAGCAAGAGTGCATCTACTACAAGGTAAGTGGAGGTTTCAGTCGCCTTCAGAAGCTCAGTTCAGTTCAGTTCTCTGCAACTTCTTCAGTTCCATCCATGTGAGTCCTAGACTGACAGCGTGTGCTTTGCCTGCAGGTGGTGCTTCCCCTGAGCCAAGTGACGTCAGTGAACCCTTCATCCAGCATGCGCAACCGGGCGGAGAGGTACATTCAGATCACGACCATGGATAACCACGAGTTCTGGTTCATGGGGTTCGTCAACTACGACAAGGCCCTCAAGAATCTCTACGAGGCCCTGCAGCACCGTGATGTCAACGGCCACCACCGCAGCTGATGCTGATCAGGCTTCGGTTCGGTCCTAGTACACTTCTACTGCTACTGTACTTCTTTCATGATGAACTGTGACATCCTTTTATCTTGATCTGATGTTCTGGAATAAGAGAAACACCGAAAAATCCTGATGTGTTTATGTTGCTAATCTGATCAGTGCAAGCTTTAGCTGCATCTCACAAATAGCATTTCTTCGATCCTTGTTCCTTGATACCGTCCCATTTATCCATCTTTCTCATGGTCATGGAGTCATTACAGTGCTGCAATGCAACCAGCCATCCTTGATCCTCCATATACAAACTTCAACCTTGCAATAGCATATTAGACTTTACATTGTCTCCATATGGATCATATATACAATAAAGTTTGTTTTTTAGCAATATAAACACATATAAGCTCAGCAGGAAGGAAGGTAGCAGATAAGTTTTCTCGCGATTTACAACAACATTGATAGGAAAACTGTTGTTGCCATGACGTTCGGTTCTGTATATAGAAGTCTCACTCCATAATCATCAAGGAGATAGGCTTGTATTGTACGCTGTAGCACGGGGTAGCGATGGCGCGCCTTGCTCCAGTGCACCAGGCGTTGGATTGGTTAATTGGATGAATCAGCAGTGGTGTGGGTGTCCGTGAGCGTGGACGGTCTGGTCGATGGAGTCGACGCGGTTCTTGAGCGCGGCGAGCTGGGCCTTGACGCTGAGGTCGATGACGTGGGAGTCATCGGTGCCGTAGCAGATGATGAAGCCGGCGATGAGGGACGTGTCGACGACGTTCTCGACCTTGAGGTTGACGAACCCGGTGAGGCGGCGCATCTTGCGCGCGATGAGCTCGGTCTGGCGCGCGTCCAGCTCCACGGCGGAGGTGACCACCACACGGAGCGCGACCATCTGCGGCGGCGGCGGGGCGGTGGCCTCGGCGTCCGCGACGACGGAGGTCATGCTGCAGTTGGTGTCCACGAGCGACCGCAGGAAGTCGAGCGTGATCGGCTTGAACGGGACGGGCGCCAGTGCCGCGCCCCGGGACCGGGACGGGAACCGGAACCGGGACGGACGCGGTGGTCCCGTCGTGCTCGGCGCCGACGTAGCTGCTGGCCCGGCGCAGCGTCTGCGCCTGCCACCTCGGCCGCCCCGCGGCCGCCGTGCTCGGCTGCGGCGCCGGCACGCCGTCGAAGCGCACCGACGCCGGCATGAGGTTCCCGCTCTCCTTGGCCGCCGGGAACACCGGGTGGCCTCCTGGGTTGATGGGCTGGTTCAAGATGTTCATCGCTACCCTGCACGGACACATTCCTGTTACCATTAGACTGCCTCGATCGAACTCGGCCTCTCCAAGCTAGCTGGCATCAGCAAAAGCGTGCGCATCTAGCTCAACTGAAGCATTTGAGCTAGCTGACAATCGGGTTCGCTCATTTATACACAGTAATCCAGGTACGCATGAATGAACATTATGAACTAGTTACACATCTAGAGTTCTACTATTCCTACATACGATATATAACATCAAGAACACGAACATGAACAGAGCAAGAATTCGAACAGCGAAACGCGATGTCACGGAGCTAACCTTGTCTCAGCAGCAGCAGCACAAGGCCAGACACAAGCAGCTGGTGATAGGAGGGAACGGCAGGGGAAGAAGCTGAGGCGAGGGAATATCTGAGAAGAAGAAGAAGCAGCCAACGGGGGTAGAGCAGGGGGTGGTAATATCTGCTGCCAGAGTGCCAGCGGGGGGGATAAGGTAGCAGCTGCTGCGTAGCCTAGCTTAGCTGGTGTCGAGGAGGGGAAGAGGACGGGAGAATTTGGCGTGCCCACGATGCGGCCCCGGCAGCCGCACACGCCCCATCCGGGGAAATCTGCGTGCCGGTGCCGCGTCCGCCAATCCCCGTGTGGTCACCGCTCATTCATTCCATCACGTAGTGCCCGGCCCGCCTCCTATCTATCTATCCACTGTGTTCCACGCGCGCGGCGCGACGGTTTTGGACGCCCGCGCCTAGCGTCGGGCCCAGCCCAGACTTCCGGGTCCGGGCCCATGCATGTGGCCACCACATGCTATGCAGGAGCTCTGCGTGTTGCGGCTGGGACATGCGATTTTTATGGCTTGTTGACGAGTACGATAGAGTGTTCCCAGCGGCGTAGCCTGCCGGTCGTAGATTCGGATCAAAACGAGTCGCCGTCTCTCTTTTTTTTAATTTTTTTTTGTCTCCGTCTTGTTTTTGAGTGGCAAAGATTTTGTATGATTTCTGTACTTCAGTTGTGCTCCATCCGTGCTCGCAAAATTCCAAAAAGGCTTTTCTGTCCGTCATAAAGGAGAACCGCCATATGTTAATGAAGAGGATGAATGAATGTGTAATTTGTTTCCTTTTATAAGCAACAAATCACAGCCATTAGGCCATGATGATTGTGATATTACTCATACTTTCTTTCTTTTTCTTTCTCTTTTACTAAACTTTGTAATCCTACCATAGGAACTGAACTCGCGCTCCATCTACCACCTCTTCTCACTCGCTAGCAAATTCATTTTATCCGCATGAGTAAAGGTTCGTGGGTGAACAACCTTGCATCCATTACCATCCCACAGCATCCTCTAAGCCTGGCGCCAAGTGAACAAACTTGGAAGCTGAATTCCCTCCCCGAACCTCGCCCTTGCCCTCTATTCTTCTCCGGCGTAGTGAAAGAATAGAAAGCCCCCCCATTCCCTCTATTCTTCTCCGGCGTAGTGAAAGAATAGAAAGGCCCCCCATTCCCTTTGTCCACTGGTGGCCAGTGGACGCTATGGTGGAAACGACGTCCGTGTCTCATTTCACGTGGTCCCAAACATTAGCAGCATTTTTTCACTTTCTTCCAACCTATATAAACGCGTCCACATCCACAAATCAGCAAGTACACCTGCAGATCATGGGCTTTCGGCCTACACTCTTGCATTTGGCAGGCTGCTTTACTCCTGCACCTTGCACTTGAACAAAAAAAAGATTTAAATCGCACTAGACCACCTCCAGAGAGCGGAATGGAACGTGTCCGGGCTTCTGGAATCTGTTGATATGGCCCAAAACCCTAATTTTGTTTTGGAAAAAAAACTACTTTTCCACCTCCAGAGAGCTGGACCGTGTCCGTTCTGAATCTGTTGATATGGCCCAAAACCTAATTTTGTTTTGGAAAAAAAAACTTTTCCCGAACAATAAAATCCCTGCAACACATTTTCCCTGATTTATTCCGGGATTTTTCCTCTTAAGTGGTAGGCGGCGTTCCCGACTTCAAGATTGCCGGTCTTCTTCGAATGTGCTCATAGGGATAGGGTTTGCGTACGTGTGTGTTCATAGGGATGAGTGTGTGTGTGCGTGTTGAGCGTTGTCTTGTGTAATCTAAAAAAAAAAAAAAAACTACTTTTCCTCCTCCAAATTTTGTGAAAGGCCGTTTTTCCTCCCGAACAAAAAAAACAAAAAAACACCTCTCTCAACTTTTCAAATAGTACGTTTTAACTCCAGTGGTTTTGAATGCGGGTTTGTCTTTTTTTTTTTTAAAAAAAATTGCTGAATCTTTAAAAAAGCATAATAAATCACAAAAAATCATAAAATTGAAAATGCAATTTTCTTGAACCCCACATGAATAGATCTACACCGTGAATACATAATATGGTATGCTTTAGTACATAGTTTTTATTGTAGATTTAAATTGTATGCTTTTCTATACTTAATTGGAACAATTCATAATTGCACTTTTTATGGTCCAATTGGGGTGAAATTTTTATGGTGACCTAATTACTGTATGCTTGAACTGTAGTAAAATTTCATACTCATTGGATCATGTACAACTTAGTTATATATTTTTTTTTTAGGTTTTATGCTTGTTAAATTTAAATAAATCTAAATAACTAAGTTTTGAAGAAGAAAATCTTCCTAATCAGAAAGAAGCTATGGAATGTGCCAACCTACTGAATGCTATGAAGGTTGAGGAATTTGAGGTTTTAGTGGAAGACTCTACTGATTTGATGCTTGAGGATGGAAGTGAGTTAGTGCAGTTGCCTGATGAGTGGATCTATGATCTCCAATTGAAGGGTCAAAGGCAGGTCAGCCAAAGCATTGCAGCAAATGATAGAGTCCAGTCTGATACAAGATAACCCTGCAGTCCATGAGAAGACAATCATTCAGAATGAAGACAAGCATAACAGTTCTAGTGAACCTGCATCTTTTACCCAGCCCAGTCCTGAGAGGCCAAGGGATAATCTAGAGGAAGGATAAGAAGCAACATTGGGGACCAGTGATACCGCTAAGAAGGAGCAGTAGACATCCTAATAATGGCAAGACAATGTTGGAGAATGCACATGACTTCAAGAGGAAGTGGAACCTAGAGGATAACAATGGTAAGATCGTTAAAAACTCTAAACATACTGCTGTCTCAAAATCTCTTTTAGTTTCTGTTGCTAAAGCTATTGATGTTGAAATTGAGGATGGACATACTGATATAGATCCCACCTATCTGGAATTTTAAGATCTCGCCGAGAGTCCACACGTTTTTGTGGCTGTTGATTAACAACAAAACTCTGGCTAGAGATGATATCTCTAAGAGAAAGAAATTATTAGATGATGATACTTGTTTGTTTTGTTCTGACAAAGAATCCATACACCACTTGTTCTTTGATTGTGCTGTTTCTAAACAATGTTGGTGTCTAATCTCTGAAATAGTAGGCCTTTCTATATGAACAGATATTGCAAAATATTGGTCAGTTTTAGGTTGAGTAATAAAAACACACTCTGTTAAACATTATTAGTTCTGCTACTTTCTGGGCTCTATGGAAACTGAGGAATGATATTTTCTTTCGGAGAGTTGGCTGGCTGTTATGTTGGCTGGAAAGGTATGGATGTTCTAATATACATGATCCATGGGATTCTACAGAATTGGACAGTTCTGTGTCCACCGGAGAAGAAAGACCTGGTGCTCTGAAGAAGCCCAAGTCGGCAGCAATGAGTGTTATGGCTGTCTTTCTGCTCACTGAACGTCGCTTCAAGCCATACGGGCTCTGAACGAATCGCTTGAATAAATGTAATAGGGCTATAATGCGTAGTCTGTTTTCTGTTCAACTTGGTCAGTGGAGGTGTTTTGTGGTCATGGTTTTCCTGTTTCAGGATGGAATAGGCATTTTGGGAGACTTTGGTGCTGTAAACTGGATATGAATGCATAGTCTGTTTTCTGTTCAACTTGTTCAGTGGAGGTGTTTTGTGGTCATGGTTTTCCTGTTTCAGGATGGAATAGGCATTTTGGGAAACTTTGGTGCTGTAAACTGGATATGTGCCCTTTCGATTAATCGAAAGGGTGGGGCGTTTTTGCCCTTGAACTCCCCCCAAAAAAAAAAAAACAGAGCAACTGAAAATTTCCTTATTTTGGGGTCACGGAGCATATGACGAGAGTACCAGCAACGATTTGGCACAGACAGGAAACCCAAACAATACAGGCACCATCCATCTCATGCAATGTGAATTTTAAATTTGATTGAACTGCCAAGCACGAATTTGATTCACCAAATCCCATATCAACACAGTACAACCCAGTAAGAGTCTAAGAGATAGGAATTGCAATTAACGGTGGTATCATCAGCTAAATGTGATGGATACAGAAACATTCAGACTCAAATTAACGAATACGAAATCAAACAACACGAGACACAACCGTAGAGTGTCCTGATCGCTGATCATTAGAACCCCCACCGACCGACCCAATAGATCGAATTCGAAACCCTCAATTTTTTTTTTTCACAAATTCACAACCCGGGGCGTTGTTCCTCCCATCACAATTCGATCAAGACCTCCTGAGGCTGGTGGCGATGGGCACGATGACGAGCAGGACGAGGAGCAGCAGGATGATGATGCCGATGCAGAGACACTTGCGGCTGCCGCGCTGGTACTCCTTGGCCTTGCCCAGCTCCTTGTTGCCGCTCTGCACGTAGTGGGAGGCGTTGGCGACGTGGCTCTCGATGTCGTCGAGCTTCTCCCCCTGCATCTCCACCATGACGGCCATGTCGAGGAACACCTGGTGAAGCTCCAGGAGGCTGCGCTCCACCTCGCGCGCCGCGTCGTGGCGGTCCTGGATCTCGTGCACCGCGGCGAGCACGGCGCCCTTGCCGTGCTCCGCGACGGCGGCGCCCAGGAGCTCCTCGCCGCGGCCGTCGGAGATGATGCGCTCGATCACCTCCTCCTCGGGGACCTCCCCGTGAGCGTGTAGTAGCGGCGCTCCACGGTCTCCTTGTACTCGGACATCATCCGCTGCCGCAGCGCCTGGAAGTCGAGCATGAGGTCCTTGAGCTTCTTCCGGAGGCCAGCGGTGACGGCGGTGCGCGTGCGGTCCAGCGGCGTGCCCTCGCGGCACCCCGCGGAGAGCCTCCGCTGCGCGGCGTTGGCGCGGTCCAGGGACTCGAGCCTGGCGCGGATGTCGCGGGCGCGGCGGAGCACGGCGACGATGTCGGCGTTGACGCGGCCGCGGTGCGCGCGGAGGGCGTCCGCCTGGTGCAGCGACTTGCCCTCCTCGTTGGCGGCGTGCAGGCGGTCGAGCGCGTCGCGGATGGCCGCCATCTCCGCCTTCACCGCCTCCGCCTCCTCGAAGAACCCGCGCAGGCGCTCGTCCGTGACGCCGCCGGCGCCCGACTCCGGGAGCTCGATCCCGTCGCCACCCGCCTCCAGATCCTTCATCGCCGCCTTCTTCAGGTCGACGTAGCTCATGAAGGACTTGGTCATGAGGTCGTTCATGGCGCCGATCTCTGGATCCCCGCTCTCTCTGTGTAGGGGGGGCTAGGGTTTCTCGGTGGTGGAACGAATCGGTTGGGAAGTGGAAGAGCGATCAGGGGTGAGGGGACGAGATGTGAGAGGAAGGGAGGCTTTAAACTCGCAACGGTCAACGTGGAGCGGGGTGCACGGGAATAGAGCCGTTGGGCGAGGCGGTGGCCGGGGAGGGAGGCGATGCAGGGCAACGGCTATGAGATGATTTTTTTTTTCCTTTCTCTTTTTTTTTGAAAAAAAAAATGGTTTTCCCCAATCGTGGCAACGGTTACCGAGCCGGGGCGTGATGCGATCGAAACGAACGAATGGAACCCCTGCTCACTGACAGATACGGCCCACTGTCATTGGGACAGTATCAGGCTTGCTCACCTTGGCCGTCCAGATACGATCAAGCAGCCAGCAAGGAAGCCTCTCTTATCCCTTCTGGCGCCGGGAGAGAGAAGGAACGGCGCGTCCGTGCTCGCGCCACTCCTCGGCGATGGCGTCCACCACTCTGCCAGCCTCCCCCTTCCGTCCGTCTCCTCCCGGAGGACTTCAGGCCCCGGACACTGCTAAGCTTAAGCGCTTATCCGTTCGAACCCCAGTTCGCCGTCTTCCCGTTGCAGCCTCCGCGGCACCATCGGGCGCCGCAGCAGCAGCGAGGGAGCGCAGGCGCTTCCTGGAGCGCTACGGGCTCAACCCAGACGACTTCGAGGAAGATGCAGAGGAAGACCCAAGGGTTCGTTTGAATTAGTTTGAGCTTAATTGTAATGATTGGCGCTGCGGATTGGTGTGATTTTGAGTGGGATTTTCTTTCCCCAGGAAGAGAGGAGGGACAGGCGGAGACGGCGGCAGTCGGGGAGAGGGGGAGCAAACTGCGGAAGCGGCAGTTGCTCCAGCGAAGGCGACGGAGCCTCGAGAGACTCACAAAATGCTTCAGGTTTGGACGGACACTGTTCCTTTGTTTTGGTCGTATAACTTGATTGATGTCAGCAGTTATATCAATCAATCTAGTACTCTTCAGAATCACTCAATAATACGATCCCATTTAGTGCTTACTATCTGGACTTGCATGTCTGTCGCATCCATTTACACACAGCCTCCATTGATTCATTAAGGTTCAAGGGGCTTCACTTTTTTAGACCCAAAACATCTGAAGATCAGTGTGTAGGGCATGTAGTAGTTTAGAGTTTTCCTATGAGCTATGTAATTGATCAGACATTTGATTTAATGGTGCTAGCCACATGGATTAAGATAGTTTGACTTGCACAGCCTGCACTGATTCATCTAGGTGAAAGGGATTTTGCTTTTAGATCCAATTCATCTGAAGATCAGCGTGTATTTGTTGTAGTTTAGTGTCACACATGAGCTATGTAATTGAGCTTTAGAGAAATGTAAAAACTGCTTCAAGTATCTGCTATGTTGTGATTGATAGACTGGATAAATAATACTAATATTTATCAATATCTCTGTATTTAACTAGCATATATGTTGCCTCTTTCTTTAAGCAAATAATACTATAAAATTTGAGCTGGTAAAAGTGATGCATCTTGGCTCCTATCACATGCCATGGACCTTATAGTGACTTATTTATATATATGAGCCATACAAAGTGTTGAGCTTGATGCAGGCATGTTGTATTGGCCTGTACACATATTATATTCATGTACATGGCTCAAGAAAACAATTGCTCTCCCATCTTGTCAGTCCGTGAAGTAAAGTTGCAGCTTCTAGGGGTGTCCACCAGTTGTCTGTTGATGTGCTATTGTGCTTGTCCAAATAAAAAGGTTCTGCTTGTTTCCATTCCAACAAACCTGAAATGTTTTTCCAAAAAGGATCTGCTTGTTGCTTGTCCTTGTTATATGCAATTATGCATGCATATCTTACACTAAACTGTAATGCCAGATTAGCATTTTTATTGTTTAAACAAATGAACAGATTGTGTGCTGGAATTACTTTTTAATTGTTTGAGATCAGGTGCATATGCTTTCCACAGAAAACGTGCCTGGTTAGCATGATTTTCTGGGAATTAGAACTGGCACAGGAGCCTCTTCTGCATCTATTTTGAAACTTAGTTAAGTGGTTATTTTGAAATGAGGTATTTTTGTACTAAAAGTATGTATGTTTCATTCAGGTGCTAGGTGGAAAAGTCCGCAGAAGGAAGTTACTTTCACCCAAAGATAGGAATGTCCGCCCAATGATGGAAGTTGTCCGAGGAGCAGCCTTCGACATTTTACAAGTACTTTGTTCATGTATCTTTAATCATTGTTTCCCTTTTGATTTACTCAGACCTTCACTGATTCATGATCATAACTTGCAGTCAGCTGGTGGTTCTCCTGCTTCACTTAGACCAGGTCGGTGGCTGGACTTGTATAGTGGTACTGGATCTGTTGGAATTGAAGCTATGAGCCGAGGATGTTTGGAGGTTGTCCAAAAACTCCTGTTGAAACTTCAGTCATGATAGTCTAGACACTGAAGGCAGATAATCCCACAAAACACCCATTCATCTAATTACCTCTTCTAGTTTTATCACATTTATTACAAGTGTTACATATAATCTGCGGCTCTCCCCAAATCTCTCTTTTGTCACAGGCGTATAGGATCAGGGACTGGTCCTTTGTTTCTTTTCATCTCTGCCTGTCTATATGACAGTAGCAGGTAGTATAGTTGGTAACCCAAGTAGTATGGCCCTCTGTTGGTAGATGACCTCATGTACTTTTGGCTAAAATCACTGTATATGAAAGGTAGGCATAGCTGCAGCATCATTTACTAGTGTTCATGTGTATGTATGCTCTGATCTCCTCTTCTTCAATTTCCAGTGTGTGAGTGCGAGTGAGGGGTGTGACAATACACAACTGAGTGAAAAACTAGGCTAACAATAACCTCATGGAATCTGTTTATGGTCATTTCTTGTGGGGTGTCTCTGGTGGAAAATAAGACCTGGTGTGCAAGATGCTATCGATCTGTGCATGTTACATAAATATTTCTTCAGTCGCCTCATTTTTAACAATTTTATGGGCATGTACTCCTCATTGATGGTAGCATGCAAAATTACAATATTTTCTTTTGAAGCAATGAGCATATTCAGCCCTCTTCCATGGATTTTCCCATGATTGTTGCAATGTTGCACGAGGATCTATTTCAGGGACTGGGCTTTAGTCTTCCTCATTAGTAACTCCGACAACCCCACCACTTTGGTTGCCTATTCTTCTTATTTACAATGACACCGGTTCCTCCTAGGTTGGCCGATTTTTTTTAATCTAGTATTATAGCTATGGAATTGATTTCAAATGCTGACAAATAAAATGTATAAAACCTTCATGAGGCTGCTAATTCTGAAATTAGATTTGGTGAGTGATGTGAACAAGTGATGCAATATATTCATTGATTTTTTCCTTTTGTTTTTTTTTGTCTAGGCACATTTTGTTGAGATGGATCCTTGGGTCATCTCTGAGGTCCTCAAACCAAATCTGGAGTCTACTGGATTTATTGATGTGTCACACATACATATGCTCCGTGTTGAAAAATTCTTGGCCAATGCCGAAAAATCTCAAGGTAGGAATTGTCTTAGGAAACACATATGACTATTGCAGCATGACCAATGAGATTTCTTTGAAAAGATATGACCAATGAGATTAACAGACAGCTAAGTGAACAAATGTACAATATAGTTCTGTGATCAAATATCATACAGAACCTAATATGCTGATATTCGTTAGGACAATTATGGATTATTTTATATGATCAAATATCGTAAAGAAACTAATATACTGATATTTGTTAGGAACATTATGGACTATTTTATTCAGATTGAAATTTGTGTGAAAACTGCAGTTTATGTAAACATTGTTCTTAGATGGAATTCAGTGATTCATGGATGAATGCCGAAAGTTCAGTGGAACAAAGATGTGCAGAAAATATCTGGTCAAAAAAAAAAAAAAAAAGATGTGCAGAAAATACAAATGTGGAAATATCTTGTCATGGTTATTTATCTACATATTAGATTATTAGCAGTGATCTGCATATTCTATTGTAAGGGGTAGAATGTCTGCTTAGCATCCAAGAATGCACATTTATATTTTAATCATAATGACTTAAATAATCCGGTCTGTAACTGATAAATTCCATATAATAAGTCATAGCAACAAGGCGATTTGGATTCTTTAGCAGATTTTTCTCTTCTCCAACACTTGCTCTTTATATCTCTCAGGCAAATATCCTTCCTTTGATTATATTAGTGTAACACCACCATATCTGGAGGTCAACTATAGCACACTACTCGCCCAACTTGCAAGGTCACCATTGGTTGGAAAAGATTGCTTCATCGTGAGTTCCTCATACTATGTAAACCAAACTACTTTTCCCCTATGCACATTTCTAACTTCATCTATGTGATTAGCTAGTTGAGTACCCACTGAAAACAGATATGGCTGAATCCTGCGGAAACCTTATAAAGGTGGGTTCCCCCCTATTCAAGTCCTGATATGATGTAATGCTAAGCATGGATCCTGTAGTGCTTAGCTCTCATGACGGTTGTTGCAGTTGCTCACTTATTCCCAAATGCTGCAGATAGCTGACAGGAGGTTCGGTAGGACCAACTTGCTAATATATGGGCCAACTTGGTCAGAGAAAAAGAGAAGAAAAGATGATTTCTGAAGGGTTCAGGGCAAAGTTTGCATACAAGGTATTCTGTCTTATTTTCTTGGTGCACATTTATGTCTTAATCACAGTAATACATTGACCTTTTATGCACATTTTTTTCTTTATATATCTTAACTCTTCACGATCTCTATGCAGGTGTAGTGACAAAAGGGCTTTCTGTACCATAACATCACTTGTGGAAGAAGTGTAAATCACGGTTGGGCAAGGTCAAGGTTTCAACATTTGTACCGGAAATACTTGACCTACCAAGGCATAGGAAGGCGGTTGGTCTTGGTTCTCTGGGTCTATCTCAGAATAACTTGCACAGCACTGAGAGCCACATTTCCCTTTCCTTTCTGGTCAGAGATCCACATCCGAGAAGAGGAAAAAAAAAAGGGTTCTCTACCTTCCAAGCATCAGCATCGAAGTACATTTCATGCACACCAGTGGCGGAGCCAAGATTCAAAACTTGGGTATTCCCGGTCTTCCACTGATAATTAAAGTCACAAACTGTTAAGCTAATCGGCTGTAAAAAAGTCTAAAATTGCAGTCCAGAATTCTAGATCCAAGAACTGGAGTATCAAGAATAGAACCAGGTCTGGTGTTGGCGCGTTGCTTGCTGCTCAGTTGCTGCCTTGCAAGCTTGCAGCTTGTGCTGGCCGTGCACGGTGCACGGCGAGCTCCTCCAGCCTCATGCCGCAGCCCGCAGCCTGCTCCACGTTGGCATGCCAGCCCAGCCGCTGCCTCGCATTCTTGCCAGTCCTCGCCAGCTCGCTGCCGGCCACCGCCTAGCCCCCTAGGGTTAGCAGCGCGCCAGCCCTCCCGCGCGACGTGACAGCTTCTGTGTCGAGACTCGAGACGTCCGCGTGCGTGACCGTGAGGAGCCGAGGAGCCCATGCGCACTCAGGTGAACTGAGGTGGAAGGCTTGAATGGGCCTACTGGGCCGGCCTGGGAGGGGTGGTGTTCGAAGCCAGGCCTAATGGCAGTTTGTCTAGTTGTTATGGGCTCAAATGTTGCCAAAACATCACAGAATTTCATATTACACATATATATACAAGTATATACATATATGTACTTAAAGGTGTGTAAAAAAAGTTGGGTATTCCCGGGAAAACTGGGGAATACCCTTAAATCCGCCCATGATGCACACCATGGAAAAGAAAAGAGATACATGTACTATGCTGCAATTCTAGTTGATACCCTGTCTAGTATTCTTCAGGGGGGCTTGTACACTTCCATCACTGATCTATTTATGTAACCCCGTGTTTTCTGGGCGGTATGATAGCAAGAGTACCCATATGTGCCCGGTACTACGCTGGTTCAGCTTTTAGGCTGTTTATAACAATAATTTAACGCACTCAATCGCAGTACGTATGGCAATGATGTAGTTAGCCAATTAACAATCCCTTTCACCTTTTGGTATTTTACAACAGCCTTGCGCCTCAGCCTTCCGTGATATCGCTGGCAGGATAAAGACACCCAAACATGCCCGAAGTGCAGCGATCCGAAGCAAGCAATCTCCTGATCATCCTTCCTTGCATTTCACGGTACGAATCCGTCGGTCCCGGCGTCTGTATATTAGTCGAAATTTTTTCCTTACATTCGCAGCAACTGGACCTGCACGTGCCATTTCATATTGCCGTTTGGTTCGCTATTTAGTTTAGTGGAGGCTAGAGAATACAGAGCCCGCCTGTTCCTGCTGTACCAGCATTGAACTGTCAAATGATTCGACCGATTGGTCTGCTGCATCGTCCAGCCATCCACCCAGTCCCTGCATCTTTGGTGCGACTCCCCGTTCAGTTCATTAATTAATTAATCTCCCAGGACCGTTGTCTTGGTACGATCGTGCCGCCGTGCCGCGGATCAAGTCGAGCCGTCTAGATTTGGGATATGGATTTCTCACACGCTTTGCGTGTACTGTACATGTTAGCCTGGCGTTTTGGCGTGGCAACTCGTTCTCTCACTTTCTCTGGATGATAGTACTACTCCTACATTGGTGTTCGAAACGCGTGAGAGCTTTGCGCGCGCGCGCACAGAGACAGAGAGAGAGAGAGAGAGAGTTTTATTGATTGTTTTAGTAGGGGTTGTTTGATTGTTTTGCTTTGCTTGTACTAGGTTGCTCGTTGGAGTTATTGTTTTCTTTTATTTGGTCATCACTTATTAATTACTCTATATATAGCATGTTTGGTTTCCGGCCTTGTTTTGCCACCAGTGACTATGGCGGCGTCACACCTGTGGTGTAGTAAGAGAATGTTTCATGTTTCGCTCACCGCCAACATTTGCCACGCCGTGGAGGCGAACAGAAAGCTCGCCACAATCGCCACAACCTCTCCATGGTAAACGACATGAGAGAAAAGTTGTGGCGGCCAAATGTTGGACGAAGACCAAACAACCGCCTCATGTAATGTGGTGACCAACAGTTAGGCGTGGAAGCCTGTCCCACAAACCAAACAACCCTCAATCAATCCACCTATGGTGAAATTTACTATGTGAAAAAGTTGAAGCTGCTAAACATATGCCATCAACCAAGCAGAAAGATTTGATGGTGTTTGATGACCATGAGTATGGCATGTGCATCACCTAGGCTCCCCCACAACACAAAGGTTTTATTTTGTTGTATGCCTCGTCAGGTCAACTAGGTTCGAATAAACAAAAGGTACATGCCCTATAGGTGGGAAGGATACATGCAAGAACTACTATAGCTCTAAGGGCACGCCCAACCGAGGTAGCACTGGCCGTTAGCCTTAGCCAAAAAGTAACCTACACGTAGGCCAAAAAATCAAAGCAACTATGCGGGTCGCTAGCTCCCCAACGCAAGCGCATGGTCTAGCTTTTTAATCATGGTCCCTATATTTGTATGAAAAAGGACATACATGCAACCATACAAATCGACTTTATGTAGATGCCAGCGCTCTCCAACGCGAGACTGAGTAGCTGCTTCAACTTTTCGTCAGTGCAAGCAGCTAGTTCTTTTGTAGGAGAATCTGACACCATTTGGAGCTCGAAGTTGGAGCAGCATGTCAGGGTGGTGCGTTGGGCATGGTCTAAGAGAGAAGATTAGGACCAAAAAATTATGAAGGAAATAATAGAGATAAAGAGAGTTATAGGAACAACAAAAGTATGTTTGGGTTGGATTAACAACAATAACTTTACTATTCTGAGACCTATTAACCTTTTTAAGATGAAACCGTTACTCATCAATATCCCATCAACTAGACAATTTCAAAAAAAAAAAAAAAACTTGCTCAGCAACGAAAGAATCAGTACCCGTTTTTTTCAACTCTTGAGAACAAAAGGGGTGGTACGTATTCCAAAAGCATGTGCGTGTCCAGGCTCAGTACGCTCGCTCCACTAAACCACAAAGCGCTGGGTGCGGAGCACTGAGTACAGTAACACTGGAGCACCTTTTCTCCTGGTGATCCGGTCCATCCGTTCTTTCTTGGCAAGCTTTTGGCGAGAAAATGGTCGCGGTGGAGCAGGTCTCTCGGCCCTCGCTCTGTCCCCCCCTCCCTCTCATCAGGCGGATCTGCTTGGGGTTCAGTGCACAAGCCATTTCACACGGTGCAGTGCAGCGCATGAGCTGCTGAGCCACAGTCCACAGAGGTAGCAGTACTACTACGTAGTAGGTGGCGGCGAGCCGCAAGCCCAGGTGTGCGCAGCCAATGAACCCACGTGATCGTCTGACGACACGAGCCCCCTCTCGCTCGGCACGCAAATGCAGGCGGACCCCGTCAAGGAATCCGCCACCGACAGCAGTCCACCGACAGCTCGCCCAGATCTCGTTGTTTATTCCCGTGCCACAGCAAGAAAACCCATTTTTTTTTCTCTCTTTTGCCGCTGCCGCTGGTTAGTCCCCGTCCCCTTCCCCGTCCCCGTCCCGCCAGGAGGAGGAGGCCGCGTTAATTAACGTAACCCAAATTGTGACGACTGACAGAAGGAGTGTGACCCCTCACCAGTTAACACAACACGTCCACGCCAGCTACTAACAGTCACAACTCACAACCACAAGAGGCAGTGCACACGCATAGAGTCGCCTCGGGCGCAACTAATTTGTGTCTTTCACAGGACCAAGTGACTTATTTCACACTACTGCTAATACTATAGGGTGCGGTACACGCCAGTGGCACATGACACGACACCGGTGTGTATCCATGACCATTATGAGCATATATATGGTGTAAGGACATTAGCACCTCAGATTTCTCCTGGTTTCTTTTTGTATTAGGGGAGCATAATGCTTCTCCTTATTTAAACCATAAAGTATGTGACTAGGCACTAGGCATTTTAAAAGAACCACTAGATATTGGCAAAGTTGGTTCGTTTCTGGTAGCCTGGTGTGTTAGGCAACTTAGATATAGGAATATATCTAGTGGTAGCCTGGCTTGACTGACCGAGTCCTTTGCCTCCAAGTCTCTTCACCTGTTGACAGGGCAGGGTCGGTGACAGAATATATATATCACTTTATAATTAATATAATACACAAGTGTTCTAAGCAGATAATGCATGCCCGAGGCTACGAGCTAGTACTCGTAGACTCGTAGTACACAATGTTTTATATATATGCGGGGGTTAAATTAAGAAGAAATGGTGGTGGCTGGTTAAAAAAAGGAAAGGGATAAGCATCATAGTAGGGCCAAGCGCACCTTTACCATTCATTTCCTCTAGCTCGACCACATGGTCATCAAGTCAGAGGTTTGGTGTGACTGGTGTCGTCTTCTCTTCCTCACCCATATTGCAGCAGCAGGCTCTTGTGTTAAATTAAACTACACATTTGAAGAAGGGGGGCAAACAATAAAGAAAAAAAAAATACTAGTGTCAGAATCATCAGCAACGGGTGGTTAGCGTGCTAGCTAGTAGACGCGGTGTAGCCGTACTAGCACTAATAAACGCATCCGTCGTGCTCGAGCCTTTGAGGAACGGTTACAGGTTACTGCTTTGCAAAGGAAAGGAAAGCAAAGCAAAGGAAAGCAGATGGGAACAAGTTTAATGCCATCGCTATCATGCATTATTGGCCCCCCTCCAATCTATCTCGGTCACGTACAACACCTTTCATGAGCCGCGTACGTACAAACAATGGAACAATAACTGTGCCTCCCCACCGAGATCTACTGCAGTACAAAAGTTAATTAATATACACTCCTAGCAAAGACCTACCCACCCCTTTTCTTACGATATCCTGCAACTACAACGCGGTGACTGACGACCGCGGTTTCTCATGCTTGCTATAGCCAGGTTCCAAACAGTACAGTACAGGCAGCGGCATGTGAGACCTGAACAACGGGCGTTTCGTCTCGTACTCTCGTCGGCGCATACGCTCAGCGGCTTAGGTGGGTGTGGTGGGTACAAACTCGCGGAGCCTCCGCAATGCCCCCAAAGCGGCAACCCAGCCAGCCCGTGGTGCCGACTGCCGAGCGGGATCGCAATTGCGCTGCACCACGCCAGCGCGGACGCGCAGCAGACCCCACGAGTGAAGTGGAGTGGCCTCCCACTGCCGGTGCCGGCGCGGCGCACCCACCCACCCGTCGGTCGATAGCGCAGCGGCAACGACAGAGAAGAGACGAGACGAGTGGGTCGGCGATCGTTCGTTCAATCAGGCGCCCAGCCCAAAGTGTCGCGGCGGGCGGGCGGGCGAAAGCAACGCCCCAACCACCTGATCCCTCCACCCCATCGCACGCCATAACAAAGCCAAGCACCACGCCACACACCTTCCACCGCCCCCACGCGCAGTGCCAGTGCCGTGCCGCACTGCCTGCCATCTCCGTTCCCATAACTCACTCGCCTCCGCACGCGCACCCGCCTGTCCCTCACTCCCCCCCCAGCTCACTCACTCGTGTCGTGCACCCGTCCCAGGCTCCCACCCGCCAAGAACTCACTCGCATTGCCTTGCCTTGCCGCCGCCGAGCCAGCCAGCCAGCCAGGGGAGGGACGGAGCCGGAGCGGCCGCGTCGGGGAGCCGGAGGAGGAGAGCAGCAGCCGGTGGTGGCAGGATGTTCGGGCGAGACCCCTGGGGCGGTCCACTGGAGATCTCCAACGCCGACTCGGCGACGGATGACGACCGGAGCCGGGACCTGGACCGGGCGGCGCTGATGCGGCAGCTGGACGAGACGCAGCAGAGCTGGCTCCTGGCGGGACCAGGCGACCAGGCGGGGAAGAAGAAGAAGAAGTACGTCGACCTGGGCTGCGTCGTCGTCGACCGCAAGATCTTCATGTGGACTGTCGGCACCATCCTCGGCCTCGGCGTCTTCATCGGCTTCATCATGATGATCGTCAAGCTTGTCCCGCACAAGAAGCCCCCGCCGCCGCCGCCTGACCAGTACACGCAGGCGCTGCACAAGGCGCTCATGTTCTTCAACGCGCAGCGATGTGAGTTTCCTTACTCTTCTTCTTCTGCTGCTGTTGTGTTGCTTGCTGCACACAGCTCCCTTCCAACTCCCTCACTTCCGACTGTCGATGAATTCTGCCGTCAGATCCGGGTTTGCCTAGACATGCACATCGTTCTGGCAGCTAGAGATGTTCGCCATGCCAGTTCTTGCGTCTCTTTGTTGCTTGAAGTTGGTGGATGCTGCATACTGTATTTCATTCGACATTCCTACATTTAGCGTGCCTTGGGCGCTCAAGATCTGAACTTTATAATTAACACCAACAGACTCCACGTGGGGGAAAAAAAGAAATCACCAGATTCACCACCAAATCCCACTCTGACCTGAAAAATTGAGACCAAAGACTATGAATTCGTTAAACCAATTAAAATTGACGAAGAGAATAAGTGCACCGACAGAAATTCTGTTTCACCTGCTCTGCTCTTCTCTTCTCACTCACTATATGTGTCTTGTCTGTCTTCTGGAATGTCAGCCGGTGCGCTGCCCAAGCACAATGGCGTCAGCTGGAGGGGCAATTCCTGCATGAAGGATGGCCTCTCCGACAGCCCGTCCGCCGGAGCTTGGTCGGAGGCTTCTACGATGCAGGGGACGCCATCAAGTTCAACTATCCCATGGCCTGGTCCATGACCATGCTCAGCTGGAGTGTGATCGAGTACAAGGCTAAGTATGAGGCCATCGGTGAGCTCGACCATATCAAGGAGGTGATCAAGTGGGGGAACAGACTACCTCCTCAAAACCTTCAATTCATCTGCTGATACCATAACCACGATTGTCGCTCAGGTTGGTAGCCATAGATCATCTTGATGGCTGGCTGATTCGCTCTGTACCAAGAAAGAAATTGGCCATCAGATCCACCTCAGTCTCCTTTTCACAACACATCTGCGGACACCAGATCACTGACTCCCATATGAACTTCTTATTGCAGGTGGGTTTAGGTGACACCTCTAAAGGCAGCAGTCAGCCTAATGACCATTACTGCTGGATGAGACCAGAGGACATCGATTACAAAAGGCCAGTCACTGAGTGTCACGCTTGCTCAGATCTAGCATCTGAAATGGCTGCAGCCCTGGCTGCAGCTTCCATAGTGTTCAAGGACAGCAAAACCTACTCTGACAAGCTCGTCAAAGGTGCAAAAGCCCTGTACAAATTTGGCAGGACGACGCGCGGGCGATACAGCCCTAATGGATCTGACCAGGCAATCTTCTACAATTCCACCAGCTACTGGGATGAGTTTGTGTGGGGTGGTGCATGGATGTACTTTGCCACAGGGAACAATTCATACCTCACAGTCGCCACTGCCCCAGGAATGGCAAAGCATGCTGGAGCCTACTGGTTTGGAAGTCCAAACTATGGAGTATTTACCTGGGATGACAAACTTTCAGGAGCTCAGGTTAGCATACATCGTATTCCGGCACTGAATCTGATAAAGTATTCAGCATGATCTTAATAATAGAAAGGAAAAACATGATCCTCTGTCAAAGAAAATCAGAAAAGGCTTATCACTGTGATAATGCAGCTTTCTAATGAATATTGATCATCACTAACATAGTTTCTACTTCATCCCAGGTTCTTCTCAGCAGGTTGCGACTCTTCCTAAGTCCAGGGTACCCTTACGAAGAAATACTGAGGACATTCCACAACCAAACCGATAATGTTATGTGCTCATATTTACCTCAATTCAATTCATTCAACTTCACCAAAGGTTGGTGATGTCCCTCTTCGTTTCTCTCTTTCTTGCTCCAGATAACAAAGCTAAACAATGGAACATTTTGCAGGAGGATTAATACAGCTCAACCATGGAAGGCCTCAACCACTTCAGTATGCTGTCAATGCAGCTTTCCTTGCTTCTTTATACGCTGACTATCTTGAAGCTGCTGACACGCCTGGGTGGTATTGTGGACCTAATTTCTACACCACAGAAGTCCTCCGCAAGTTTGCCAGGTCACAGGTAAAGCGTTGTTCTTAATGCTCTTTAAGTGCCCAACATACATTAGCTGGGAAGTGAATTGATAGTTAAATCTGTTCAATTTGCAGCTTGATTACATCCTTGGAAAGAACCCATTAAAGATGAGCTACGTTGTGGGTTTTGGAAACAAGTACCCGGCGCCCTCATCACAGAGGTGCATCGATACCTCATAATGGTGTCAAGTATGGATGCAAAGGAGGTTACAAATGGAGGGATACAAAAAGGCAAACCCTAATGTCCTTGTTGGAGCAATGGTGGCTGGCCCTGACAGGCATGATGGCTACAAAGATGTTCGCACAAACTACAATTACACAGAGCCTACCCTTGCAGCAAATGCCGGTTTGGTTGCAGCACTGATTTCTATATCTGATATCAAGACTGGACGGTTCGGCATTGATAAGAACACAATCTTTTCTGCAATTCCTCCAATGTTCCCAACACCACCCCCACCACCTTCAGCATGGAAACCATAAAGAGACAGACTTCTGAATATTTTCCAAAGCATCAAACAGGGAAGTGGAGCAAACATATGATCATTTGGTATAGTAAAGGCCAGAAACAGGAAAGAGGACAGCATAAGCTTATAGAGCTTCTATCTGTTACCAGTATGACAGATTGTTATAAAATCCTCTGTCAAACATAGATCGGAAGTTGTGTGCATCGCGTGAAGCTAATTTTTGGGGTCTTGTTCCTATTGGCATTCCAGCTCATGTGTGAAGTTCTTTTTTTTTTTGTAGAAATGGCACCTTTACAAATTATTTTATAGGAGTGACTTTTCATCATAGTAAAGAATTTGTGTGACCTATACGCTTGCTTCATTTTGATCGTGTTGTTTTGTATTTAAAAATCCCTATTTCAGGGGAAACATATTCACTAATTTCTCAGACATTACAAGGGAATTGCAAAAAGCACGAATAGGAAAATGATTTGTGGCAGTTCTTTGTGCATGCCCTGAAGCAAAGCAGAAGTATCTCTAAGAACTTGTGCAAAAATTATGATGGCCTAAGTGACTTCCCACGAAAGCATTTCCAATAATTCTATTTCCTTGAGGGAACACAAGAACTCCATCGAACACATACAAACAACCTGATAAATTAAACATGTGTGGATCTGAGAGACAAAGCATATTTCATGATCATGCAATAAGGTGTTGTAAACAATGATCAAGATAGAAAACAGAGAAATAAAAATAGTCAAGTGGATGGCTCAGGTTAGTAACAAGAAACAACAGATTTTTTATGTTGTGGTGCTGATAAACTGCAATGCATAGTGAAAACAAAAAGGAAAGTTTTACATAAGTTATTCTGCGAACTAAATGATCCCAGGAGGTTTAATGGCATAAAAGCTCAGAATGCATGCAAAATAAGAATTATTCCCTATTACGTGTGCAGTGAGTTTTGTCCATGAACCCCACATCGTCCGTTTAAGCAGGTTTCACGCAGGAGCCTGCTTACAGTGCCCCATTTGCAGGTTGAAATCCGCTTAAAATGACCCATTTGTGGATTCACAAATAAACCTGCTTGCATCCTTATTCCCTAGTCAATGGTCAGCAAGATGAACATTCTTAGAAATATTTTACCTTATGTGCAAACAAACTTTATTATGGCCTCGAATTATCTTGTGAACAATGGCATATCCCAAAACTTCTCCCTGGTCGCATTGCCTGCTCGCTGGCAAGGCCTCAGAACAAATCCTCCCTTCTTACAAGAGCACTCATTTGGCACTAGTTTATACATATTTGGGCTTGTAGCCATGTATCACTACCATCCTAGGTATCTCAACCAAGAACACTTCTCTTGCAAGACCAGCATCTCTCACGCAAACAGATTACGGTTATCCATAGCTCATTTGTTTCAGATCATCTTGTGACTGGTCGCATTATGGGTTTAATTTGCATCACCTGTCGAAATCTTGCTGCAATGCCATCCTCAATTGATTGAGATAGTTCTGCTGGCAAGGCATCCTCACCAGCATCGTCAATTGCAGCCTTCACCAGCTTGTATGTATGCTCCCTAGGCACATGTCCGCTTTCAGCCATATCAATCAAGAATTGTCTCGCCTCGATAACACGTCCACTCTCACACAAGGAGTGGATGATAGGCGTGTATGTGCTCGTTGAAGCCATCCCATGCTCCCTCGCAACCATTTCCCTCATCCATTCAACAGCCTTGTCCACCTGGTTCACCACACTGTAGTATCTGATGAACGAATTGTAAGTCACCCGGTTGGGCGCACACCCCTTACTCAGCATTTCATCGAACACCTCGTGGGCGCGCTCCACACGGTACGTTTTACACAGGCCATTGATCAAGCAGTTGTAGGTCACGACGTCCGGCTCGAGCCCCTTCTCCCCCATCCGTCTGAACAGCCTCCCCGCCTCGTAGATCCTCCGCCGCGCCGCCTTCCGGCACCCCGTGCCCACCCCGATCCGGCAGTACCAGGAAATCAGTACCGTGTACGTGTAGGTGTCCGGCTTGCAGCGCGCACCAGGTCGCTCCATCTGGTCGAGCAGGAACCGGGCATCCCTAAACCGCCCGTTCTGGCACAGCGCGGCGATCAAGGTGTTGTAGCACTGCGCGTCAGGGGCGCAGCGGAGCTGGCGCATGCGGTGGAACGCGGCGAGCGCGTGGCGCGGGAGCCCTTCCTCCCCGAGCGCGCGGATGACGTCGGTTATCGCGGCGGTGGAGACGAGCGGGGCGTGCGCGCGGAGGAGGCGGAAGAGCGGCGAGAGCGCGTGGGCGCGGGTGAGCGCGAGCGCCGCGGCGCGGAGCGGGGGCTCGGAGATCTGGACGGGGTGGGCGTGGGCGTGGTGGTGCGACCAGGAGAGGAAGGCGAGGGTGAGGGCGGCGGCGAGGCGGCGGTTGGAAGGGGACGAGGTGGCGGGGAACGGCCGTTGCGGGCAGAGTCGGCGCGGGGAGCGCGGGAGGACGAGGCGCGGGATGGCATCGAGCGCGGCTGCGATGGAGTGCGGGGAGAAGCCGGTAAAGGTCGGGGAGACGCGGAGCGTGGCGTCGAAGCGGCGGCGCTGGAGGAGGGCGACGAGGAGCTGAGGCACGAGGCGGGATGGGGACGGAGACGGGGACGGCGGCGGCGAGGCAGAGGTGGGGGTGGACATGAGTAACTACTGTGGTTGGGCTGGGCCTGAATTCGCTCGGTTTTGAGCGGGAAGGTTACCGCCGACTGCCTACTACCTTTTTTCGCAATAACGCCGAAGGTGCATATTTCATTAAGCATAAGAGAATTTTATTACAACCAGAGGGTGAAACGGTAGTCGAACGATTACCGAACCCCCGATACAAAGACTGAGCATAGAAAGGTACAGAAGAGGAACGAAAAAACCCCACAACACCTAAGCGTACAACTGTGCCTGCAAAACCACAACGCAAAGATCGTCCACACAAAAGTCTGCCTACTACCCTGATCGCCTGTTCGTCATTCTCGTTCTGTGCCAGACTAAAAAAAATGATACTCCGGTCACCGATCACTTCTCAAATCATCAGGGCCTTCAGATTCAGAGCCAGGCTTCATCTCATAAAGGTAAACTTGTTTTACCCATGAACTCTGATTTAACCTTAGCACGAGGTGACCACTGAATTTTGTAGCTTAGGTCTGATGTTCTGTGGAACCAACAAAAAAGAGAATAGCAAGATGGCCATCAGTAGTATGGGCTGTGGGCACATGTTGTAGGAAGGCCTCCAGCTAGTCCGCATGGATTGACAGATGTGCAGCTAGAGCACATGAGCTAGAGAAGTCTGCAGTGACGATGCAGGCCAATTTGTTTCATCACGTATAAATCAGCCACAAGATTATTCCCAAGGGCAGTGATAAAGTTAGCAATCAGCACAGCATACATTTTCAGACAACGAGTAATCAATTAGTTATAGCAGATGGAATTTAAAACTGAAAAAACAACTACTGTTCGTAGGAAGACGGATGCTGGGAAATAACAGTGAGAACTGAGAAGTTATGGAGCATTAGGTTGTACTCTTGGTGTACTATCTTTGGAGGAAGAAAACATAAAAAAGGAAAATCAATAATCTAGTAGCTCCAAATTTAACTGACCTTTACAGTACGGTAATGTTAAAGTAGTCCCTATCTGACAACTAGTGAGGAATTTCACATGGGAAAGACTGAAACAATAACTAAAGAACATGACCTTGAAGAAGCTCCGAAAACATTAGCTGATTTGATGAATTGGCAACATATTCTAGGGAGTTGACATCGGAAAGATAATGTTACCACTTCCCACATAAATACAGGACCTAATTCAATCATTGGTTCACCTGTATTGAGACGCAATCAGCTTTGAATCAACCTGTGTTGTACAGTAACAGTACAGGGTACTTACTATAGGTACATGTACAAGTAAGTTGGTATAGTTACCCCCTTTGTACCGTTGGCTATTCAATCATGAACAATCACCACCAAGAGAAAGCGCCTTCCACCGCTCAGATAGGACTAGTGATTTCTTGTGCGCCCAAGCGCCCGCGAGCAATGGCCGAAGAGTATTTGTAAATAAAATGCACATAGATATTAGAGTAAATACCAAATGTTCGAGGGATGGAGCAAGTACTACAAAGACGGATGGAACAAAGATACTGTGTGTCCAAACATGAAGTACATAGTACGTAAAACAGGAAACATGATGCAAATATTACAGGAGGCCGGGTAGATCAAGACATTACGAAACATAGCTGTAAGCACCTTACAGCGGATGAACTACAGCGAAAAGCTAAGGAGGGGACGCGACTCCGGCAATGGTCTTTCAAGCCTCAACAGGAAGTATGTAGCAATTCACGCAAACGATGGTAAGGTCGATGGGCGGGCCGGCGCAGTAATGCTTTGTTAGTAGTGACCGCTCTGTCGGACTCAATCTCGGGCGAGAACTCACGCCTCCAAAGCCCGCCCTCGAAATCATAGTCGTTGTCCGAGGTGTCCACTTTGTATAGGGACGGCATCGAAGTTCCCCGCTCACCGAAAAGAAAGGAATAATGTCGTGGGATGTGTTCATTGTAAGTTGAGTCTATTTATGTGTGTAGGTTATAGTACATCTCATCCGTTCTTCCTCGGACTCCCCGAGCATCTCCCCCTCACACCCCAAAAACAGTTCAAATTGGCCATAGATGAAGGATATGTTAGTTCGATCAATGCCGGGGTAGGGAGTTATGTTGTTTGATATGGCAAGAGTGAAGCGAAGACTGTGTCTATGGAGGCCGAACCGCCGCCTTCGAGAGAATGGGGGCTCATCTAGGGAAGGGTCCTCGTCAAGTGGGTGGTGCTTGCGAGTAGAGATAGGTCCTCATCGCCACCGGGAAGGTGATGTTTTGTGTGCCGCTTTTTTTTATCTTTGGGCGCTATGGTTCCATAGGTTGGGATAGAGTTTTTGCTTTGGGCATAGGCATGAACGCGGCACATCCCTTTTGAGAGGACCGATCGACAAGGCTTGGATTGTACAAGATGGACCGAGCAATGGTTCCAGCCATGCATTGGTGAAAGCGTGTCTTTGTAAAGCCGAAATGTCGATGGTCACTATGGTGTCCCAAAGGCACGGTTGTACCACCGTATATAGGTTGTTCCATGTCCCTAGGAGTGCAAAGAAGTCGAAAGTGGTTTGCAACTGCAGGGGCTCCTGCGACCATGTCCCTCTCTCGGGGGGGACCTAAACTCAACAACAAAGTCCTGCTCGAAACCTTGTTATGGTTAGAGGGATGGCCTCATAAGCAAATTGCTGGTGTATAGCTTGGCGGATGTGGCCGGCTGTGATGGTGCCATCGTTTGGGCGGACATCGGTCACGATGACCGAGTTTGCAAAGTGTTGTTCTATCATGTCTCGGTGTCATCGTTGGTCTTGATGACTTGCTAGGGGTTGAGGTTCACGCGAGCTGGAGAAAGAAACGGTGGTTATATATATGCCATTACATAATAAACGTCTTTGTTAAATAAGGTTAAATGTAACTCCTAGCATATGGCAGTGCTGACTACAGTTTTCCTAGGTAGTGTTGGTCACAGTTTTTTAGCTGGGTATAAGTGCACTTGTATTTGAGCATTTTGTTTTCAATCTAGTGTGCAGCTTGTTGCAACCATAATTAGGTTTCCAGTGGTAGATTCATGGTGCGTAGATGGTCATATATTCTAATTAATCTACAGGTATCATCTATTCTAATTAGTGTACAGATGGACGTAGGTCTTGAGAATGCACAATTGCAAAAAACTAATGGAAAGATGTGTTCTGAAACTATATAGGCAACATGATGTTTCAGTATCGAGTGAACCCACCCATCTGTTTGTTGTAAGTAACAGGAAAAGTTGTCTGATTTGACGGTTTGAAAACTAAGTTGTATAATCATAAACTGTCGTGTTGCAGGTGCAGGTAGAGTCTGGAGATATGAACGACGGTTATATGTACGCTATGACATAATCAACGTGAGGCTAAACAAGGTGAAATTGAATCCCTAGCATATGGCAGTGCTGACAATAGTTTGTCCAGGTATTGTTGGTTACGGCTTTTATACCGAGCAGCGATGAGTGCACTTTTATCTGAGCATATGGCAGGGTTGGCTATATTTTTGTTCTGAATCCCTCTCAAAAAAATAGTTGGAAAGAAGTCTTAGGTTTCCAGTGTTAGATTCATGGTGCGTAGAATGATACAACGTGAGGGCCGTCCATTGTCCCTAGGTTCTCATTCTATAGTCAATTTCAAAATTAATGTATAGTTGTTATCCATTCTAATTAGTGTACATATGAAGCTGGGTGTTCTGAACGCAGAGTTGAAAAAGCCAATGGAAAGATGTACTCTGAAACTATATAGGCAACACGGTGTTTCAGTATCGATCTAAGCGACCCATTTGTTTCTTGTAAATAACAGGGAATTTTTACTGATTTGACGGCTTAATCATAGACTGTGGTGTTGCAGGGACATACCATTTCCTTTGAAGGCGTCTGCGGATCTGGTGAGGGAAGAGTCTTGACAGGCGCCGCGTTGGCTGGAAGGGAAAGAAGGAATCAGTGGATTTGCTGACATAGTGAAGGGGGTGGGCACAAATCGGCGCAGCAGATGGTGAGAGAAAGAAAAAGAACTCATCACCTGTTTCGGCGGCTGGATATGCGGGAGCAGCTCGTGTTGGACGTCGCTGGAACGCTGCAGCAGCGTACGGGGTCTTCTTGCGAGCACTTGCACCTGAGCTCAGATCTATTAGAGTGGATCGACTGGGAAGGATAGAGATCGGAGGAGAAAGCCTGTAAGAGGAGAGGAAGAGCTTACCAGCCGAAGAGGAGAGGAGGTGGAAGCGTGTGTGCGGGTGGCCTAGATGGGGACGGCCGTCGGGGATGGGTAGCTGGAGCACACATACCAGGAGCAGGACCGCCCAGCCGGCTTCCCTGACGCGCACAGCGGCCGCACCAACTTGAATCCCTCCTCTGGAACAGCGACCGCACACGCTCTCGGCTGCAGTGACAGGGGATCCGGATCTCCACTGCAGGAACCTGCACAAACGAGCAAAGCACGACGGCACCGCGGGGACGGAGTCGGAGCGGGCGCGGCGGCGTCGGAAGCCGTGAGGGGGGTCGGTTTCCGGTGAAGGGGCGCGGGCGTTGAGAGTGACGAGGAAGATAGTGGGCGACGGCGGGGGGAAGGGAAGAGGAACTCACCAATAGCGGGACGGAAGCGGGCGCGATCGAAAAAGCGGAGCGGCCGATTTTATCCCCCGCCCGGCCCAGCCGGCGTTGCGAGCAACCGCATCTACCAAACGATCAATGACATACGGGCCCCATCCCGAACCCGGCCAGCGATGTCCCCACCGGCGGGGACGGAGAGGATACGGCGCAGCGCGGCCGACTCAGCTGGCATTTGCCTCCGCCGCCGCACAGACGGGCCCCCCCGGCGTGGGAGCGGAGCGACGGCAATTTTCAGCGGCCGGCCCGTACTGCGTTATCCAGCTCCGGTGGCTCGGGGCGGGCGCCGTCTTACCTTCGGCTCAGCGCGATAATCGGCCCATCGTCGGTGACCCGGCCCCCATACGGATTACCCGCCCGTTTGGGCGCCGGCGAGGAAAAAGCGAGGCGTGCGGCGGCGCACCGAGACTGTGGAAAAGGCAACTTGCCAACAAATACAGCCGACCTCAGCCAATGCACGCACGACAGCGCCCGCGGCGACGCCAATGAAGCGATGACAACAACGGCAGGAACCGGGCCCGATAGAACATTCGACGCTAACGGCTCTGGGCACAAAGTCGGCGCCATCCGCTCCACCTAACGGGAATCAAACGGCCCGGTAAAAAAAACTAACGTGGACAAGGCGACCGCCGAGCTCCTCCACAACAAATATTACTTTTAAATGGGATTGTGTGCGTTGGGCCCTTCGGTGTCCATATTTTTTGGCCGACCTTAGCGTAGGCCCCCTATGTTATGCGTCCGTAATATTTTTATACCTTCCGCCGCTATTACGCCGAAATCTAAGGTTCCACACGAGCTCTGTTCTGCGGCGTGGTGGCAGGACC
Organism: Hyparrhenia diplandra; assembly: GCA_015847255.1. NCBI lineage: Eukaryota > Viridiplantae > Streptophyta > Magnoliopsida > Poales > Poaceae > Hyparrhenia > Hyparrhenia diplandra. Next base: position 158,878 of record JADLZK010001559.1, on the reverse strand, counting down.
GCTAGGGGATTGGCTCCGGGTGTAGGTAGGGTCAAATCCGCAGGGGTCATGCAAATACATAGGCCCCGAAGTTTTTCGTGGACCCAGGGACGAAACTAAAATTTTGGGCTCTTTTATATGGACATGGTAATACATAGGACTAACATTGTCATCGCTAGTGTATGTGTATAGCTAGAGCGAATACGAGGGGTGTGTTTGCCTTGTGGATCCATATGATTTATCGTATTGGTGTGAATATGGTGAAAATTTGGTCAGAATCACTATTTTTTGAAAAATATTAAAATACCTCAAAATTTACCATTCCTCACTGTGAAATCATCAATGTTGATGTCAATATCAATCTCATCCAACAAACGCTTCTCAATCATAATTTTGTAAATCCATTTAACCTCTCTTATGACATTATAGATCAAATGGTTCTTTAGGAATTATAGTTTTGAGGAACAATCAGTAAATGCAATTTCAAATAATCAGTACACTAGACAAAACAAAATCACAAAGATAAAAAAAACCATAAGCTACCTCAGGGAGTCAAGTGCCTAACACATTGAATATCTAAGTACTCTAGTGTCGGTCGTACAATAGGGATATGGAAGAGATTCATACATGATTGGGTGGTTGCTACCGCCTGCCCTTGCCTGCTGAAAGCCTGGTTGCTTGGAATACATCGTAGCCCTATGCAGGTCACCCGGCAGACGTGCTCGTCCGGCGACTCGCTGCGTGGGGGGGGGTGGCTAGCAGGGGCCAAGCGCCCCTGGATTGGAATCAAGCCTTACCTTCATCCTGCCCCCCCTAAGTTGTTTGTCCACCTTTGTTCACCTTCACATTCTCCGGTGTGTTTTTCGTTAACTTGGCAATCGAGCTACTACTAGGGCCACGGTGGTCTGGTTGGATTGAACGGGATAAAGGGACTCCTCGGTGAGAACAGAGTCGTCTCCAAGCTTGAGGATCGCCGGGAATAGTCGATCCATAGTGCCCGCACCAACATTGGTCATCCATGGCGCCACATTTAACACGGTGGAAGCTTTTGGTCCATAGTTCCCTCCCCTGCGTGGGCGATGATCACACCTTTTCCCGCTTGGCGTGGCGATGGCAAGGCTATCGGCGTAGAACGGAGAGAAATCTAGCCCAACTAAATGGAGAGGATGTCGACGTGGTCCCTCACTACCTCGTCGATCGCAGCCACGGTGTCCACCGCCGTGGCGCCGTCCATGTACGCCTAACATCTTGTAAGCCGCGATCCTCGCGTTGGGCGGCGGAGCCTACGCCTAACATCTTGTAGGCGGCGATCCTCGCGTTGGGTAGAGGCGCGAGCCAGGGGGCCAAGCCAGCCCCCAAAAGATGGTTATATACATTAGAGGCCCTTTATCCTAGCCCTCCCCTAAAATGTTTGTCTAGCTCCCCACTAATAGAATCTCAACTGTGAAATTTTGAAATATTTATAAAAAGACATGAGTTAACACAACCAATGCATCATCCATGACTTTTTTTAAAAAAAAGGAAACACGTGTCACACAATATATATCGATTCCAATAATATTTGTGCCACGACATTAGCCTTTCCATCTAATTACTACATAGTGTATTGTATACCATGAAAAATATTGAACTATTGGCCATTTGATAGTTGATATATAGGCCAATGGTCAACAAAAAACAGTTGGCAATAGTTCACCGAATAGCCAAGTGTCCATGGTTGGAAGTTACACCAATTTAATTTGCATGTCTTTCACTAGGGCTACCGTTGATAACTAATTTTCCCAGACCTGGTTAATACAAAAACCGACCGGGCATGGGTCTTGTAAGCATCGCTAACACGTTAAACGCGTGGGGCCATTCGCAATCTCCTTGACCGTTGGCCATCATATGCTTCCTTGTTGCATTGGTATAGGTTGTGTTTCGAGTAGTAGTCTATTGTGTGAAGCCGAGAAGTTGAATCTTCTGAACTTCTTAAATCACCAAGATGGCATGTAATCAGTGCCAAGAATATCTTATCTCTACATATATGTCAATTTCAAGCAAGTGTGTGCCACCTATATAGGTAGTAGCTAGCTGCTAGCATCACATTATTCAGGAACAGTGAAGGTGTTACTGTGTTAGTTCGATATCTAGTTCGCTTCCTTGTTCCTTTCCGAGCTTTAGCTTTGTTGTCGACCTGATATTCCATTCCAGATGACGCCGCGTGCAGGGCTGGGTCCGGTCGATCGGCAAACGGCGTAAAAGCATGGTATGGGCATAATAAATACAGGAACATTCCGTTGCAGTCATTAAATTTTTTAAAAAACAATGCATCAAAACGTGTCGGAAAATTTTATCAAAAAAATAAATGGATAGATGGTGGCAAGTTATATGTTCTTGCTAATTTTGAGATGCAGTGAAAATCTGTGCAAGATAAAGAAAACAAAATTGGCACTTCCTAGTTCTGACTCCATCTTTGTTTTTATCTCGTTGCACAGTTTTTTTGCGTCTATATTTTTGCATGATTCATCCATTTTTGGATGCATGATCAGCCTACACCTTTTAGATAACTTGGTACTTTTGAATCGGGTGCAATAAACCTACCTAATGGATTCAAACATGCTTGCATGCGGAAGTAGCTAGCTTTTCATCCACACGCTCTACTTGATCAGTATATATATAAGGATAAGGATTCATAGTAGGCGCATAACGTTTGGGCAGTTGTGTATTATCGTCATGGTTCAGTTCAGTTGGTACTCTTCGGCTCTTCAAATCATGTTCCACTGTTTGGTTTCCGGCTATGTTTAGTCCCTGTCACATCAGAGGTTGTACACTAATTTGGAGTATTTAACATAAAGAGCTTTGACATTTTTACCCTCGCTTTAAAGTGAAATGGTGATTTTACCCTCGTTTTTAACTTTGTGATTTTACCTCTGATATTTTAAAATGAAGGGAGAGTCTACCCCTGTTCTGTTAAGTCCCTTTAACGGTGTTAAAAGGACCAAAAAAGGAGGATAAAATCATCATTTCGCTTAAAAGTGAGGGTAAAATCACCAAATTTTCTTTCTTTTTTATTTCTTTTTTTACCCTTTAATATGACATGTACCAACGGTGTTAAATAAGAAGGGTAGACGGCGGTTTCGTTTAAAAAAAATGAGGGTAAAAATGCAAAGTTGAAAAAAAAGGGTAAAAATCACCATTAGGCTTTAAAGTAAGGGTAGAATCACCAAATTTCCTTAACATAAACTAATTACAAAACTAACTACATAGATTGAGACTAATTTGGGAGACGGATACATTAAGTCTAATTAGTCCATGATTTGACAATGTGGTGCTACAGTAAACATATGCTAATGATGGAATAATAAAGCTTAGTAGATTTATCTCACAAACTAGTCACGGCTTATATAATTAGACTTTGAGTCCTTTGGTCAGGAGAAGACATGGGGATGTCAAGCTTACTTGGGAGCCTAAAGTTCAGTCTGCATTCTTGGCACTTTGCCTGACAGCAGTAAATGTGGATTTCGTCTTTCCGGTGTGGAGTCCTGTGGAGTCCATGTATCGTACAATCCTTGTCACCTATATATATATACGGAGTACAAAGCTTGCATGTTTGCATAACATTGCCAGCATGCATATCACGGTTTAGGCATGTGTTGGGCCAGAACAAAGACAACATTATTTGTTTCCCAATCCCCATTATATATGAAAGAAAGATAATACCTTTCGTCTAGTTTCAAACAGGACACGCTTATTTTTGCACAGAACCGTGCCACACCTCCTCTGCAAGCCGTCCACTAGGCCGTCACAGTCACAGCCACATGCTTCTTCAATCAACGCTGCCTAGCTAGCACTACCTCTCGCTGCACCGCCAATCTAAGCCCGAACAAAACTATCCCCCAAAATACTGTCAATAATTTTGCTACCAAGGTAGCCTTCACACGAACAGAGTGGGTAAATAGTTTTTCTTTATTTTTAACGGTTGTTTCTTTACTTATTAAAATTAATTTTTGTAAATAGTTTGTTAGATCAATCTCTTTAATTGGCATAGATTAGTGTAGTCTCTAACACGTAAAAGTATCACATATTTTTTATAGTATCCCTGTTGTAAATTTAAATTTAAAAATCGTCTTACACCTTTGCTTGCGGATTTGAGTTGTCCTTTTTCCCCTAAAACATTGCTATCCCAATGGTACTCAGTCACACGAATATTGGAGCCCCTGTTGCCTCAATCAAAGCATCCATGGAAAAGCGCAAGGTCCGCATGCAGAATACACCATGCTGTGTAATATTGTTGTCGAATCATATTAATTTGTACTAATCATCAATAGATTAAAGATTCACGCAAAATCACAAACAAGATTTGTTACATAAGATACGAAGCCGTTTTGTAACATCTACTGTCTTCAGATTCATAATTTTGAATAAAAATACAAAACATGCCAACGCCGGTTGGCAACTACTCCTAGCTAACTAGCAGCAGTACCTGTAAGAACGACCCCAAAATGATATTGTGAGCTACCGTATATTACCGTGACTTAATCATATACGCATAGCTGATATATAGTATATACCGGCCAAACCAACCAAACCATTTATAAAGTCGCCTTCAACGAAAGACATCAAAAATTCATTCCATGGCGACCATGCCGATGCTCTACACCCATGTAAAACAACGCTACACCGGTGGTTCCTATGAGACCCTCCTTGGAGCCTTGGAAAACCTTCACAATTCCCATCGACGTAATGTGTATGTTGGCTTTGTCCGTCCCTTTCCTCGGTTTCTTCTATACACGTCACAACCAATTCCCTTTGAATTTTGTCCTTTCTTCTCGGCATAGCTCGCTTCGTCTATATAAAGCAGCCATGGAAAAGCGCAAGGTCCGCATGTAAAATACACCAGAAAGCGTAAGTGCCAAAGGCTTGTGTACGCTTGTTGCTTTCTGGTGCGTGCGTGCGTGAGTAGCAGTTGCTAGCTTGCTAGCTCCGAGGGGCTTGGAGATCATGGGGGAGACGACGGTGATGGCTGCGTCGCCGTTCCCGACGGTGGAGAAGTGCTCGTCCAACGACCGGGCCGGCGACACGGTGGTGGCGGACCTGGACGGCACGCTGCTGTGCGGCCGGAGCTCGTTCCCGTACTTCGCGCACATGGCGTTCGAGACCGGCGGCGTGCTGCGCCTGCTGCTGCTCATCGCGCTGGCGCCGCTCGCGGGGCTCCTCTATTACTTCGTGTCCGAGCCGGCCGGCATCCAGGTGCTCATCTTCGCGTCCATGGCGGGGGCCAGGGTGGCCGACATCGAGGCCGTGGCGCGGGCGGTGCTGCCCAAGTTCTACTGCGCCGACCTGCACCCGGAGTCGTGGCGCGTCTTCTCGGCGTGTGGCCGCCGGTGCGTGCTCACCGCGAACCCGCGGATCATGGTGGAGGCGTTCCTCAAGGAGTACATCGGCACGGACATCGTCGTGGGCACGGAGCTCATCGTGTGGCGAAGCCGCGCCACGGGGGCTGGTGCGCTCCCCGGGCGTCTTGGTCGGCGAGCAGAAGGCGGACGCGCTGCGGAGGGTGTTCGGCGACGACGCCGCGCCGGAGATCGGCCTCGGCGACAGGAAGACGGACTACCCGTTCATGAGGCTGTGCAAGGAGGGCTACGTGGTGCCGGCCACGCCCAAGCTCAAGCCCCTGCCACGCGAGAACCTGCCCAAGCCGGTGGTCTTCCACGACGGCCGGCTCGTGCAGAAGCCGTCGCCGGCGCTCGCGCTGCTCACCGTGCTCTGGATCCCGATCGGGTTCCTGCTCGCGTGCCTGCGCATCGCCGCGGGCTCGCTCCTGCCGATGCGCATGGTGTACCACGCGTTCCGCACCCTCGGCGTCCGCGTCACCATCCGGGGCAACCCTCCGCCGCCGGCCAGCCGCGAGACGGGCCAGACCGGCGTGCTCTTCATCTGCTCCCACCGCACCCTCCTCGACCCCATCTTCCTCTCCACCGCCCTGGGCCGCCCCATCACCGCCGTCACCTACTCGGTGCGTACCATCAGGCGACTTGTTCGTGTCATGCTGATCAACCAACACTCACCGATATATAACTTACATGAATGATACTGATTTCTCGATCGATCAACAGGTCTCGCGGCTGTCGGAAATCCTGTCACCAATCCGCACGGTGCGCCTGACGCGAGACCGCGCGGCCGACGCGGCCATGATCCGGCGCCTGCTGACGGAGGGCGACCTGGTGATCTGCCCCGAGGGGACGACGTGCCGCGAGCCGTTCCTGCTCCGTTTCTCGGCGCTGTTCGCGGAGCTGACGGACGAGATCGTGCCGGTGGCGATGGAGAACCAGATGAGCATGTTCCACGGGACGACGGCGCGCGGGTGGAAGGGGCTGGACCCCTTCTACTTCTTCATGAACCCGAGCCCCGGGTACGTGGTCACGTTCTCAACAAGCTCCCGGCGGAGCTCACCTGCAATGGCGGCGGCAAGAGCAGCCACGAGGTGGCCAACTACATCCAGAGGCTCATCGCGTCCACGCTCTCCTACGAGTGCACCAACTTCACCAGGAAGGACAAGTACAAGGCGCTCGCTGGCAACGATGGCACCGTCGTGTCCAAGCCCAACATTGACAAGAACAAGGTCATGGGCTGCTAGCTTAGCGCATAATTTATAACTACATACTGTGGTTTGCACTTGGAAGCCTAATTTGGCCTCAGATCAGATTAAAAGGCCAATAAGTATGCGGGCTTCCGTGCTACATGTTCTGTAATAGTTTGTCCTTTTCTTTTATTTATCAGAGTGGAGCTATTATATAACTCCACACAATATATTCTCAAATTACCTGTGAAAAAACTGAAATAAAAAGAAACATTTTTCTATCCAATTTCATCGTCCTCTAGTCTTGGTCAATTGCAGCCCATGCTCGAGAGGAATAAAGTCGCATTGAACACTAAAACCATCATAATCTATTATCTATTACCTAATACTCCCTCCATAGTTGAAAAGAAGGACGTTTAGGATAGCGACACGGTCTCCAAAGCGCAATTTTAACTTCTCTTTTCTATAAAAATATTTATTAAAAAATTAGATATGTATACTTTTATAAAAAAGTATTTTTCAAGACAAATCTATTGATATGATTTTCACGTTTCTAAATTCAACGACTTAAAAGTTATTCATGATTTATGTTTCCAATGTTTGCTCTAAACCTTTTTCAAAACATCTTTCTTTTTCAACTATGGAGGGAGTACTAAATAGCGAAAATTTTAGGGCGTCCAGCCCTTCCCGCTCTGTATCCATCGTGTGACTGTGTCCTTCGATGTCGAGTTAGCAACTCCAACAGTTTTCCATTTGTTTGTAGGTGTATTAAATCATCATTGCATATGTTCGGCGATGATCGAAAAGTGCCACAGGCAGACCTGGAATATATGGAGATGGCTGAGGAATACGAGAAGGATATCCTCGTCATCGGTATTCCCAAAGCCTTCACAAACATTTCGATGTCCAATTTCCTATCCAATTGTGCATAACCCCTACTGACAAGTCCCTGTGCCATTGCTTCCTTATTAATCAGCTCTAAAAGTCACAAAAAATGCAGTCTCCGTCACAAGCTAGTGATCTTAGATAATCCAATTAGGGGTTGGATGGCCGTTGGATGGTATCCCGTGCCAAGAGAATTTATACACTTGTAGATATGTTTCTAGTGTTATCCTACCTAAACTTATAAAATTAATGACATGCCTTATGTCTTGATCTATATGAAATGTAAAGAATAATCCATTCGATATTATTTTAAAATGCTAACGGGTTTCAAATTCAAATGTACATATGTGTATATAGTTATATAAATGTATAATGCTATAATCTGTAGTAGCTATAATATGTAGTAGTTTCGTGCATTTCAACCCAAAACATGTAGAAAAGCTGGTCTTTCAATTATAAGTTTAAATTCTAGAAAACAAATATTGGTTTTCAAGCCTATAAAATTTTCAGTGCTATTGGCTCATTTTAAGCCTATGAATTTAATTTTTTTAATGATGTGAAAGTGAGAATACCAATGTTTCAAATCCTAGCTCCACCACTACTTCAGTTCGTGCCATTTAACCTAATAATAAAGTTGCTCAAATTCACACAGTCACACCAGTCATTTCTAGCTATTTTAGCCACATGTTCTCAAGATTCATGCATGTGCGAAACTATGAAAAAGAGAGAAGAATCAAGAGATGAGAATTATTTTGCGAGATAAACTGAGGCAAGTTTCAAATGGGGGATGAGGAAGCCAGTGCAATATGTTTTGTTTGTGCCAATGGCATCCTCGGCCTCTCATATTCTTTTTTCATTGCAGGTTTGAAGCTAGTGTTTTTATAATTTATTTAGAACAAGTATTTAAATTAGATTCTTCAAATTTGGTACAAGAATCAATTCAAATAATTGTTTAAGATAAATGGTACACATATTTTCTACTGTTCGTGTAGAATAAGTATTTGAAATTGTAATAACACGTGATTAAGAACTGATAGGTCGGTACCAGCATGCAATTAATCCAATACTGGCATTTAATTAGAGCCAATAGTTTCCGATATACTGGACCGGTACCCTCAACCGCCATGTTTTCGGCCCGTCGAGTTGACAATGTCTCCGGATGAAGCCCATGAAAATTTGGTGTGAGCCAGCAGGAAGGACACGATGAATAACTGCCGCCATCTAGGTTTAGGAAAGATAAGATTGATATGTTGTTACCAACTAGGAATACAATCTGTAATGCTGATCGCCTCCACTATAACCCTAATCTCCCTGCATATATAAAGAGGGAGTGATCCCTTGATCGACCTCAAGCTTAGCGTTGCCGCCGCACAACAACCATTACATAGTTAGGAGCAACAACCTCTGTAATCGAGTACATGAACATAAAGATCATCAATGACGCCATTGAGCTAGGGTTTAGCATACACTGTGCCTCAAACCAGTATAAATCATTGTGTCTCGTATGCTACCATTTGATTCCATATTTGTGTTCACCTTGCCACAGTATTGCTGGATCAAATAATTCCGAGAGATAGTGATAAACTATTATCTATACTGACATTTAATTAGATCCAATAATGATAGACTATTATGTCTATGTAAGATTTGGCTAGTCTTAATGAAAGTTTCATAAAATTTCATTTGCATTTAGTAATCTGTCACATGTATTTTTGATGACATGACAATGTATTAATGAAGAGAGAGAATGAAACTCTATGGGCACCATTATCAACTCTCTATGAGTCTTGAAATTGAATGGGAATGAAACTTTATATTGAGAGCGGAAGTTTCATTCGAGTTTCACTTCATTCTAGGTGACATGACAATTTTGAAAAAACAACTCAATAAAACTCTCCGCCGAAACCCTTAGAGGACATCCGTTCATTGTTTTTGCCACATCATCATGCCTGTCACAGCTGACTGCCGCCTTGCAAATAATTAACGAATATAAGGACACGGTTTCGAAAACATGGCTTTCAACTAAGGTTTTGAACCTGTTTTTTTTAAGATAAAAAAGTTACTAAGTTTCAATACAGAACACGTTCATTAAGGAAAACCCGCAAAAGTTGATACTTTTCTTGATCTAAAACGTCAAATCAAATTTTATTTATTAAGGTAGGTAGATTAGATGTAATTGTACTCGAGTAAAAGTAAGCATACTACACGATCCAGAACGTTTACGTTTTCCAGAAGCGGAATCTGTTGGTTTCGTACCCTGACTCGTTCTAGGAACTTAGGAAGGCACTCGATAGTTTCCTCAAAGGGAAGAACTGTTACTTTATTCCCCTAAAAAAAAAAAAGAACTGTTATTTTATTAAGTCCATTAGCAACATCTCCAGGTTGAGATAGGATACAAGTTTTCCCTGCTGGAAAAGATGACTATATATTATTAATTTGGCGCCTCCTTGTTGAGCGCGAGTAGTACTCTTGATGACGGCATGTCAACCGGCGTCGCCTAGGCAGCCGACGACGACGCGGGGAAGTACTTATACGGCATAGTCGACGAAGAAGCCCATGACTGCGGCGGCTGGTCATATATTAGCCTCGGCAGAAGATCCTGAAACGCAATAAGGAAATCCTTTGGCTTGGACTTTGGAGTAACAACTGACGGTCTTACCAAATAAATCCATTTCTAAAATCGGTAGAAAGAGCAACAACATGTGTGAAATTAATAAAATGTGCACATTATGAAGTCCATATGACGTATCATACTCACGTTTCTATGACGTATCTACTCGCTCAATATTATAAATCTTGATGATGTTTTCTATAAATTTGACAAGTTTAAAAGTTTGGCTTAAGACAACTCTAAAATTTTTTTTATTCATAAATAGAGAGAGTAGTTTGTTTGGTTTGCATGTTGAGCCGTTTAGAATTGTCCCCCACAAACCATAGTTAGGTCAAAATTGGCACGACTTCTATGGTGGCTTCAGGAGCCGTTTGGAGCTGTTTTTACGCTAAACGGGGTAAAATAAAATAGCTTCATCCATGAAGCCCATAAAAATGTGCTCTGACATAGCTTTAGGGTGAGAACAAGTCAAAAATAGTTAGTTTCTCTCATGTTCACCTCATCGTACGTGACGTTTTGTGAGAGCATATTTTAAGAAGTCCATATGTGGTGTTGCTTTGCCAACGATTTACCAAAACGTCTCTAGCTCCACCATTGCAACTATTTATAGAGTCATGCCAAACTTTTATGTGATGTGATGTTTTGTTTAATTTGTCGGCCTTGCCAAATCGATGTTTTTTGTGACACCACCATCCCTTCTATGAATAGTAGTGTCTGTCGGATTCCGGCTAGATTGGGCCGGAATTGACACGTGAATTGGGGAATTGGGAGGGGAGGAGGAGGAGGATGGGGAAGACTATGGCGGCGGTGGCGGCGGGGCGGGGGGGGGGGGGGGCGGCGCGGCGTGGAGGCGGCGGCGGCTCGGAACAGAAAGTGGAGATATATTTTTATTTTCTTGCTTGTCCCCTAGAGATTACATGCCTCTTGCTTATATAGCCCGACTAGTGGGACTTGTAATCTAAGCAATCTCTATAAGGTTTCCTTATACGACCGGAATACCTTTTACAAGCAATTCCTATTTTATTATTTCCTAATAAGGGTCTCCCTTATAGATGAGATAGCCCCTTGCACACCAAAAATTACCTAAGATAATCCTAACTTGAAGGCGAAGCAAACTCGGAGTCGTGCGGGAGAGGGAAGGCGGCGGCGGCGGGCCGCGGCTCCCCTGCGCGCGGCGCGCCCCTCCCCCCCCCGGGCGGCGGCGTCTAGCTGGCCCAATTAGCCACTCGGGCTGGCCCAATTCGGATCATGACATTTCCCACCGTTCGATGAGGCGGCGCGTCCACGTGCCGCCCAACCCACCGTGTGGTGGCGAAAGGCACGTCGTCAGGGGAAGCGACAATTCCAGGCCCGAAGTAGAGGACGAGAGGGCCGCGCTTGTCGTTGTCGCCGTTGCGAGATCTTTGGAGTCCTTGTCGGAGAAGGAGAAGTCGAGGTGGAAACTGCCGGGTAGACGCCGAACTTGAAGCTCAGCGGGGTTGCCGTAGGAACGTTCCGCGCATGCACGACGCATGATGGAGGCGCGAGGGTGCCCGGCAGCCGAGCATCCGGGCGAGTCGGTGGTGGAGACGTGTAGGTGTAAGTCGCCGCACCGTCACCTTTGCATGAAGTTGCCTGCGGTAGACATGTCGAGTGACGTAGGTGGCGGCGAGGTGAAGTCGAGGAGGCGGCCGTAGAGGAGATCGTTGGGTGTGTCTTTGACGGGGTCCCAGCTGCCTCTCCTTTGTCCACGGGCGCCAACCGTGATGTTGTCGATCGCGGAAGAAGACCTCGCCGTTGTTGTCGAAGAGGAGGACGTTGGCACCCTCGATCCGCTCGTCGGCGCGCACGAGGAGGAGAGGACGCTTGCCGGGAACGTCGATCCTCCCAGGGCGATTGGGAAGGTGGAAGCCCACCGCTACACGCCGTGCGGTGGAACGTTCTCCCCAGCAGAAGTCCCGAGAAGCTCCCGAAGCGGCGGGGATGTAGTAGCGGTGGAAGTACCTCACGATGCCGTGGCGGAGACTCCATTCTCGCGCGCAGCTTGATCCCGGCTCGATGGCGCCGGAGATGATCCCGAGCTCCTTGTTGGTAGTTGTGCCCACTTGCAGCTCGCTGATCATGTCTCTGCCGTCCCCTCGATATCTTCCATGGCAACAAAGAAGACGTTCTTTGTCCCCGGTATGCGTCACACGGGGGCAGCCGCTATGTCGCCGTCGAGTCCACCCGGGTGTTCGCGGCGGTCGGCCGCTTCTTGCGTGCCGGTGTCAGCATCCTTGTTGGCATCGTCCGGCTCGTCGTCGTTGTAGCGGCGGGCAAGGTCGATGGTATAACAGAACCTCCTAAATTACAGGGGCCCACATGCACTTATCATTGTCATTAAGACCTCTCGATCACTATGCATGAGTTCCCAATAATCTAGAAAGTGCTATTAATCTTCCTAACAGGATCTCATTAACAAGTCATTGCAAAGATTACAATATTTTATTCAAAATACATCGAGTAAATAGCGGAAGGATTACATAACCATAATTTTACAAACCATTTGTTCAAATACGCAAACTTAAATATCATTATTACAAACTTGATATTATTGGAGTAACATTATACATATAATACAAGCGACAACCCCTGCCCGAGGGTTCAACTCTACTCGTCATCTTCCTCCCCGGTACAACCGTCATGCAAAGAGGACCAAAAACAAGCCTGCTCATGACCTGCTCCCGCAACAAGGGTCAAAGAACCCTGAGTACGGGAGTACTCAACAAGACTTACCCGACAAAGAAAAGAGGAGAAGACTCAGGAATGCTGGTCTTTGCGCGAAAAGCTTACTATAAGTGAATCCTTACTTTCAATATTTTTAATTCAGATTAGTAGCTCATATAATCTAGGTTATCCTATTCTAGAGCAAACATATTTTTCTTATACCAACTTTCTTTCCTCAAAAACATATTCCATCATTTACTACGATGAAGGTCGAGGGAATCGGGTCTCCTTCTCCGAGAAGCAACGACGATTCATGAATCGATTATAATCCCACCGGGGATCCCTAACCACACGACATATGTAGCACTTAAGCTTGCATATATCAACCTTCTTTCAGATTTGTCCAAAACGGGGAACGAGGCCTGCGCCACCCGAGAGCACAGTACTCCACCTCCCCTACCCCGTCCCTAATGACGGTTTGACCCGAAGGGGTGGGTACACGCTACTCCCGCCATCTCTCCACTCCCCCGGTGCGTGGTTGCCATTCCCGATTTGGCTCCACCGAGATCCTGGTTTACCGAGGGTCGACCGACCTGGGTGATCACCAAATCAAACGTGCCATTGACCAAAAGGTCTCAAGCACAACATGCGTTCAAAATGTCCCGATTTCACTCGGCCAAACAACGGACGGTCCTTAAACGACCAACACGGGACAAGCACAGCTAGGTATCCCGCCGGCTTTCAACCTACATCCCGTCCGATCTCAAATTCATCACTACATCTCTTTCTTTTCCGAAAACAGGTACCCTCTTCTCAAATAAAACATTTTGATGAAAAAGCTTAACTAATTAAAAGCAGACTAAGCATCACTAAGCATTTTCGAAATGAAACAAAGTTATCAAGGATGGTATTGAAATAAACAAGGATGGGAATGCAGCAATTAGGTTATCACTCAACTCCTAATTACTTAATGCAACATAGCATAGACATAAGTGATATAAAACTTTTAAAACATCAAGGAAGGGTTTAATGAACCGGGGCTTGCCTTCGTTGACGGAATAAACTATTTCTTCAGAAAACCCAGAGAAATCCGAACCCGCTTCCACTGGATGATAAACCTCTTCTGGGACTTGCTCAGACTGGACACTCTCTCGATCTCGTTCACTACACGAAATAATGTATGTCTCAACATGATGCCATATATTTAAATATGATGCTTACAGGTGCATGAAATGATAAACAAAGGAATATAACCGTACTTCACGATAAAGTTGCAACCCAACAAAACCAACTTGTTGAACTACCTAAAAGATATCATCACCATTGCCTAAGGAGTTCTCAAGGACCATTTGATTGTGGTATGATCCAAGATTCACAAAACAATCCAAAAGTCACACAAAAACCTAAATTATTTGACATTAAACAACTTATAACCCACATGAAATAATAGAGCTTAAGATAGAAAATAATTTAAACATTTCAAAACGACTCAAACTTTTTTATACAAGTAGGACACATCATAAAACAGTACCAAATAAATTTTCATGATTTTTGAATAAATAATTTATTTTCTAAAAATCATAGAAGATGCATTTTTCAATTAAAGATTGTATTTTTAAATCATGCAAGAACTACTCAAAATCTAAGTTTCAAATTTTTCATGGGTAAATATACTCCTAAGAAGGTTCTACAAAAAATTTTAGAATTTTTGAACAAGTAAAAGAATTTATATGAAATTCACAAAGTTCAAAGACTATTCAAACATAACCAAATTGACAAAACAATAAATAAAAGAAAACGGCCATTGGGCCGATTCTGCCCGGCTCGCCCACCATGCCAACAGGCCGCCCAACTCACTCCCCGCCTCCCTCTCTCTCACACAGACACCGACAAAGTGGGGCCGGGTGGCGAACGGTGCCCCAGCGGCCCGGAGTCGGCCAGCGAAGCTTTGACCGGCCGTCACTTTCGGCGGGCGACCTGCCCGGCGACGCGACCTACCCGACCTGCTCCCCACGGTCCCAGATCACATGGCACCCCAAACCGAACCTAAAGCATCGCGGCACCATCGCCGGCGGCGATGGCGGACCGCGGCGGTGCGGCGCTTGTCGGCACGGCTCACCCGGCGTTCCCCGCGAAAACAAGCACGGCATCACCTCAAGCTCTCGGGCGACCCTATTTCCCCACTTAATCGCCCTAAACCCGGTCTCTAAATGGAACGTACCTCGCGGCGCGGATGGAACGCCGAGCTCGGCGGCGGCATGCGCGTTCCGGCGATCCTAGCACATCGTAGGTCAAACCAAAAGCATGGACGTGGATGGCGCTCACAGCGCGGGCTTGAATGGCAAGGTGGTTGGGTCGGGGAGAGCGGAGGTGGTTCGACGGGCGATGGCGGCGGTGGCGGCGCGCTCTCCGGCGCGGCAACAATAAATGTTCTGACGCGTCTGGGCTTGGACTCACGAAAACGATCGAGCGCACGAGCATTAAGATGACGGGCGAAGGTAGGGCGCAAGTCGGTTCATCGTGGAAGCTCACTGTGAGCGCGTCTTTGGCGACGTGAGGTGACACACGGCGGACCCGGTTGCCGTCCTCGGGAAGAAGGTGGTGCTAGGGGCGGCCCGCGACGATGCGAGGCTGCGAGAGCGGGCTCAAATGAAGCACAAGGGCGAGGCGAAGCTGGTGACTAGGTGGAACGGTGAGAGGTGGAGTGGTGATGATGGTTTTCTTCGACGATGGAGAACCATCGGCGGCAGCGAAAACGAGAGGAAGAAGAAAACAACGACGACGGCGGCGCTCCTTATAAATGGCGGCCCGGCGATGGATGATGGACGTGGCGGGGACGTTCGCGGCGAGCCCCCGTCCTGGTGGCGGTGGACGCGCGGGGTCGACCGAACGCCGAGGCGAGCCACGGGCGGCGGTCCGGCGACCGCCGGTATGGAGGGGAACAAAGGAATCCCCGCTCACCGTAGCGCTTTTAACCCTAACTTGCTGATTTTGATCAAATTCTCCCCAAATTTGAACTGAACTCGAAAAACTCAAAAAGCAACTTGGCCTAATTTTTCAAGATCTACAATTTTCACAACTGGAAGATTTTCAAATTCGGCCACTAAATATGACTTTTTGAAATGGGGTCAAAAGGGACAAATTTGAATTAAAATTACTTTAAAATTTATTCAAAAACTTCAAAAACTTTGTACACCTCTTTTTGTACATCAAAATAAGATCTACAACTTGGCTTTTGGAAATTTTTGCAAATTTTGCTTAGATTTTAAATTATGGAAAAGGAGGTAAAAGAGAGAATAGAAATTAGGGTTTTCGAAGCTCAATTCAAACTTGAATTTGATTCAAATTTCAGATTCCCAACCTATACTATCAAACCCTCATACAACAACACACTTAGGACCAAAAACATAAATTTAAAATTTAATCACTCTAAAATTCTTAAGCACAAAACAATTTTCTAAAATATAAACTTATTTTAATTTGATGCATTTCAAATTTTCTAATCATGCATGCTTTGCAATGATCATGATGACATGGCAAAATTTTAGTTGATTAACACCAGGGGTGTTACAGATGGCCTCCTCCACGAACGAGGCTCGAACCATTCGAGCGTGTTGCGGCCGCCTCCCGTAGGCCTTCCATGAAGAGTCCGACACGGTGGCGCTGTCCCTCAAGTTCCATGCGTGGTGCATAGTTCTCGAAGGCGTCGATGTAGTGCGTGCAGTACCGCCCTGGGAGGGGGCAGCGCATACGCCCGGCGTGTCGGGTAGGTGGGCGGTCCGGTGATGGCGTGGCGGTGAGTGAACTCGTCC
The DNA here is from genome assembly GCA_015847255.1 of Hyparrhenia diplandra. Classification (NCBI taxonomy): domain Eukaryota; kingdom Viridiplantae; phylum Streptophyta; class Magnoliopsida; order Poales; family Poaceae; genus Hyparrhenia; species Hyparrhenia diplandra. The sequence goes on along the minus strand of JADLZK010001559.1, from coordinate 142,344 downwards.
CCACTTGATCGGAGAGTTCGTCTTTGGACAGATCCATGGACCGGGATCGCATCAATACCAACGAGGTGGAAAGCAGCGTAACTCACGTGGTCGGCCGGGCGATCTCAAGTTAGGCCGGAAGAAGAGTTCCAACTTGCGAAGCCAGAGGTCTGGGTCGTTGGTGCCGCATTACTCTGGATTTGCAGACGCGTGACGTGCGAGGGGATGTGATGCCGCGGGGTGGCACCATGGGCTGGCGCCGCGGGTGGCGCGATCGGGGGCGGCGCGGGTGGCGCTGAGGTAGAGCTGGGCCGCGGGTTGGCGTCTCAGCCGGGTGTCTGCGCGGTCGCTGCGGTGTCGATTGGGGAGGAGGCCGGCCGGTCGCTGCGGTGTCGTTGAGGGTGACGTCGATGACGACCGGAGCGCGTCCAAGAATGCCATCATCTCCTCCAGCCGGAGGATATGGTCGGAGCCGTCGACGGGATCCGCGGCAGGGGGGGCGGGCGGCCAGAGGCGGCGCCGGCCCTATGCCCGCGGTGGCGGCAGCCGCTGGTGTCTCCGGCATAGTCGCCGCACGTGCGGGGGTCCTCGACGCGATGAAGACGCACTCCATCCGGCGTGGGCGAAGTCTCGATGTCATCGGCGCTCGGCGATCCGGCGCCAGCTTGTCGCCGAGGAGCGCCTTAGCGCCGCATTGAACTCCTTGATCTCGGAAGCCATGGGTGGTGGGAATCGCTCGGTCTCCGGATACCGGTGGCCGATTCCCGGCTAGATTGGGCCGGAATGACACGTGAATTGGGGAATTGGGAGGGGAGGAGGAGGATGGGGAAGACTATGGCGGCGGTGGGCGACGCAGCGGGTGGGGCCGCTACGGCCTTGGAGGAGCCGGGGCGGCCGGGGGGGGGCGCGCGAAGCGTGGAGGCCGGCGGCGGCTCGGAACAGAAAAGTGGAGATATATTTTTATTTTCTCGCTTGTCCCTTAGAGATTACATGCCTCTTGCTTATATAGCCCGACTAGTGGGACTTGTAATCTAAAGCAATCTCTATAAGGTTTCCTTATACGACCGGAATACCTTTACAAACAATTCCTATTTTATTATTTCCTAATAAGGGTCTCCCTTATAGATGAGATAGCCCTTGCACACCAAAAATTACCTAAGATAATCCTAACTTGAAGGCGAAGCAAACTCGAGTCGTGACGGGAGAGGGAAGGCGGCGGCGGCCGGGGCCCCTCCCCTCGCAGCCCAAGGCCTGCCCCTCCTAGGCTGGGCGGCCGTCGCGTTTGGCCCAATTAGCCACTCTCGGGCTTGCCCAATTCTGGATCATGACATGTCCATACTACTCCCTCCGTTCACAATACTTGTAACTATAGGTTCCGTGCCATCAAAAGTGACCTATGTTTAACCAAATTTTTACCAAATATCATTTACATTTATGATTTCAAATTAATTTATTAAAAAATAACATTTCGCAATGAATCTAATGAGATTTATTTGATAACATAAATATTGATAGTTTTTATCTATAATTAAACAAATTTGGGATACTAAACCGCGACACTGTGCTAGAATTGCAAGTTTTTTAGAACGGAGGGAGTATCTCGCTACCTCACCCCGTATATGATATCTGTTACTCCCTCGGTATTAGAAGTCGTTTTTGGACAAGGTTTGGGTCAAACATCGGGAATATAAATCATCAATAACTTTTTAAGTTGTTGAGTTTGTAAATGTAAAAATTATATGAGTAGATTTGTCTTAAAAATACTTTGATAAAAGTATACATATATCATATCTCCATAAATATTTTTATAATAATAAGAGGTCAAAGTTGTGTTTTTAGAGACCGTGTCGCTGTACTAAACAACTTCTAATATCATCCCGGAGGGAGTACCTATAAATCTAGCCATGATTCTAGAAAGCCACAAATCCACGCCTATGCTGGACATTATTTTGACCACGGCGCCTCCCCAATCTTGCATACTCCGCACATTTTATCCGCACGAGAGAGACGTGAAACATCGGCCAGACGAAGCAACAGAGTATGTTTCCATTGCCTACTTTCCTGTCCTCCACTTAAACAACTCGGTATCCAGGCTGCGCGAGGACTGAAGACACAAGTCCAGATGAATTTTCTCCGGGCAAGCCAGTACAAATACTGGTTTGCAACGGCACACCCCTTCATCAATCCACATCCATCCATCCCTGCTCTCCCATCCACTGCACGTACAGTGCAGGCCATCATATGGGAAGCTCGATCGGCGGAGACCAGCCATTGTCTTGTTGCCTCCTTCAACAACAAGAGCAGCAGTTGATTCGGATGTGCAACGGTCGACGGCCGGAAGTATCCATGATGGCCTCAAGCCGGCCCACGGCAGCGCTGAGCCTCGCGGAACAAGAGGCTGCCAAAGAGGGGGACGCCATCGCAGGCCTAGAGGATGGAGAGCCGTCGCCTTCATCATCGGTCTCTCACGCCTTCTTTTATAGCTTCGTTCATGCATATATCCTTCAAGTGTTTAATTAATCTCAACACGATGTAGATTGATTTTCTACAAAGAAACTGAAACGACCACTAGATAGATGAATGTGAAGTTGTGAACAACATCTTTTGTGGCATTAATATTGATTTTCTTTCATCCCACCCATTGCTTTCAATCTTGCAATGCAGGTTTCTTCGCGGCAGCTTCTATGGCGAACAGCTCCTTCTCTACGCCCCTCACAAGTTACCTGATCAGCCGCTACAACATGAAGCCAAATGCCGCAACAAATCTGAACAACATCTTTTTTGGGCATGACCAGCTTCGCGCCTGTTGTTGGAGCCTTCGTCGCCGACGCCTTCTGGGGCAGATTCAGAACCATGCTCTTCGGATCTGTTTTCGGGGTTATCGTGAGTTACTCTAATGCCCCATGTCATTCATTATCCATCATAGGACACTTGTTAACTGCCATTGGGGTGCTTGTCATACAGGGAATGGTGGTCATCACCCTATCGGCGACAATCCCTCAGCTCAAACCGCCGTCGTGCAGCGCCGTGGACCAGCAAGCCGGCACGTGCGTCGGCCCGTCGGCCGTCCACCGCGCTGTGCTCTACGTCGGGATGGGCCTGCTCGTGGTGTCCGCGGGCGGCACCAACCCGACCGCCCTGCCCTTCGGCGCGGACCAGTTCGACGTGACCGACGAGAGGCAGAAGGCCGGGCTCGCGCGCTACATCAACTGGTACTACGCCATCGCGATGGCGTCCACGTTCCTGGTGCTCACGGTCATCGTGTACGTCGAGGACAAGGTGAGCTGGGGCCTCGGCTTCGGCATCCCCACGGCGCTCACGATCGTCTCCTTCCTCGTGTTCCTCGCCGGCACGGCCGTCTACGTCTACGTGCCGCCCGAGGGCAGCATATTCACGAGCGTCGCACGGGTCGCTGTCGCGTCGTGCCGCAAGTGGAGGCTCCGGCTGCCGCACCCCGGCGACGCTCGGCGGCAGGAGGAGGTGCTGTACAAGCACAGCCAACCTGATCCTGATCCGGCCGCGGCTGGAGACGGTGCCGGCCGCGTCCTCAGGCTCCCGCTCACGCGTTGCAGCTCAGCTTTCTGAACAAGGCGGCCATCGTGACCGACGCCGACGAGTTCCTGGCCGTCGACGGCTCCCCGGCGAGGCCGTGGAACCTGTGCACCGTGCAGCAGGTGGAGGAGGCGAAGTGTCTCGTGAAGATCGTTCCCGTGTGGGTCTCCGGCGTGCTGTGGTTCGTCGTGATGGCGGAGATGATCAACTACACGTACATCCAGTCCATGACCATGGACCCCCACATGGGCAGGCGCTTCACCATCCCGTCGGTGTCGATCCTCGCCGTGTTCTACCTCGCCGTGACGCTCTTCGTGCCCGTCTACGACCTGCTCATCGTCCGCGCCGCGCAGCTTCTCACCACCAAGGCGGGAGCGGGTGGCGGCGGCGGCATCACTTTGCTGCAGAGACAGGGCGCAGGACAGGTGATCGGCTCACTGGCGTGCGTGCTCGCGGCCGTCGTGGAGCGCAGGCGGAGGAGCTCCGCGCTGGGCCACGGCGACGGCATGTCCCCGCTGTCCGTGTTCCTCCTCGCGCCGCAGCTCGCCCTGATGGGCGTGTCGGCGGCGTTCACCATGATCGGCCAGATGGAGTTCTACAACACGCAGTTCCCGGACCAGATGCGCACGCTGGCCAACGCGGCGTTCTACTGCGCGCAGGGCGCCAGCAGCTACCTGGCCACCCTGGTGGTCAACATCGTGAACGCGAGGACGAGGCGGCACGGCGAGTCCACAGGTTGGGTCAGCGACGACATCAATGTCGGGAGACTGGACTACTTCTACTACGCCATGGCCGTGCTCGGCGCGGTCAACTTCGTCTACTTCCTCTTTGTGTTCGCACTTCTATCGGTACAAGGGCGAGCAGCGTGCTGATCGACTCTCCTGAACCTCAACTTCCATGTGACAGTGCTTTCACGAGCGGCAGCGAGGCTGCAGTACTGAGAACGCAGTAACCATTTGATGCCTGTACGCCTGCAGCTTGTATCATCCCCATTTCTAATAAAGGAGCAAGCTCTATATTATTCTTTGTGTTCATATATGGAGACACCTCAGACATGGTAGACCATGCATCTTCAGTATTACATTTTCTTTAGATAAGGGAACACATAAGTGAATCCAGTAGTTAGGTGCTGCCTTGTATCAGGATGACTTTTCGTTTGCGTGATTACACGCGGTTGTAACGAAAACTTTTTCCCTCCTAGTAAAAACGGGTGAATGGCGCGATCTCAAAAAAGAAAATACGCATCTGATAGTCCAAATACAAAATAATGCTATAAGGTTTACACACATAAAAAGACAATAAGATCCAGCTTTGTTACTGTGTGTTTGGTTGGCAGAAAGTCCAACCCAGATGGATCCGACCCATATTTGGAGTGTTTGATGGAGGCAGCAGAGGACGGAGCGAACCCGAGAGGGGAATATTAAGTGCAGATGAGGGTTCGCTTCGTCCCACGAAATTTGACGGACGAGTCCGCTCCGCTCTGCGCTAACGGTCACGCCTCTCTCCCGTTCGCCGCGTCTCTCTCCCGTCTCTCTCTTTTCGGCCAAGGGAGGAGGACGCCGGCAAGGACATGGTGGAGGGCAGCGGCGGGCTCAAGCGAGGTGGGTGCGCGTGAGTGCGCGTGGGCCTATGCCTGCTCCAGCGCCCCTCCCTCGGCCTGGCGACCCTCCACCAGCCGTCACTCCAGTGCGTGTTCTGCTCTGTAAGTGAGGTTGAAAAAGGTGGGCCGAAATGCAAATAGAAGTTTTTGCAGGATTCCTTATGTAAATCGATGACTCATGTGAATAGTGTTGCATAGTGTTGCTATCATCTATGTTGATTTGGAATAATGTCGAGGGGTTTAGTGCAAGTAAGTGAGAAGAGAAGAAAAAAATAAAGGATAACATATGAGTCCATTTCTTGATCCACTAAATAGTGGTCTAACGGTACCAAACATTATCCATTCCATATTTTCAACTCCACCAACCAAACAAAAAAGACTAGAATGAATCCAACCCTAAATTGAAAAAATAAATAAAACATAATAGATGCTGGAGTCATCCCAAAACGAAGATGGAACCGACTCAACCCACTAGGTCTCGGAACCAAACACACATGCGACAAAGAGCACTGATGGCCCATCTCCATATGAGGTGCACATATTCAGGTCAAATTTATTGAGATTTCTCGTGCAGACGATGTAGAGCTGAGTGACTTCATTTTTCCGTGGGTTTTGCGAGGATCCGCGAACATATATATATACCTGAAGCGGAGAGTACAGATACCAAGCCTTTGTGTTGAGCTTGCATTCACATGCGCCATCAGTACAGGGACGAGAAATGGAATATATGCCAACGTTGCTTTGCCAAGTAAACGATATATACCTGTACTGTACTAGTGAATTGCGCTGCGCGCCCATGCGGCGCGTGCATTAACGCCGTGCGGCATCCGTGGAACAATTTTCAAAAAGAATAGATATGGCAGCCATCGATTGCAAAGGCTGAAAGTAACAGATTGACCAGGGTTATGTCCCGAAAGAGCTGTTGTAAGATGGCTGAACATCATTTTATATTACACAAGACAGAGCGTTAAAATAGTACTTAAGTAAGCCTTACATAGACAGGCCCACATCGAGTAGCACTTGTTTATGCAGTACATACAAAGAAGTTTGTCAAAGAAGCAAACAACATCAGTAGGATAAAAGTGTTAATCTAGGATAACCAATAGCGCCATAAAAGCGAGTCCTTGCCATATCTTTGATTAATTCCCATATGCCTCGAGAAAACCTTACTCGTACATTTAAAGCTTTAGACGTTAAGGGATCCTGGTCAGATATCATAAATAGCAAATTAGCAATAAGATGATAGTATACATCTTATTTTTATGCATGATCCAATTTCAATGGTTTAGATAGCCATATATCCCTGAAAAACAAACTACAAGAAGGAATGAGAACAGGGCAAGCGGTACCATACTATGCAAAAACTTAGGTACAAAAATAGGCTGACTATAGATTCTAACTGAAGATACTACACAATATGGCAGGAGCTAATCTAATAGACCAAAATATGTCGATATAGCCAATTTTGGTCAATATGCGAAGTCTGGTAAGGTATATATGATAGACGAAGAACCCAAAATATAGAGAGGCTAATAATTTACTCTCTAAAAAATAGATGTATGAATATATATTTTACACACACCATTAGACCAAAGCATTCTAAATTTTTTGTTAATCTGCAGTAACCAATTATCTATCAGGACCACCATCTTTTATTGACATTTGCATCGGTAAAAGAGAAACAATTTACGATGATATGGACTACAAACAACTGATCGATCAACTTAGAACCGGTAGTCACGATCCTTGATGAGTAGCACCATTGTCTCGCAAGTTGCAACCACGACCTAAACAAGAATTATTCATAGTGCAAACACATGAGCACGAGCATGCATAATACTATCTTCTCAAAACAAAAAAAAAAAAAAAAAAAAAAAAGCATGCATAAATCTGACTGGCATATGAGCGGGCTTGCTTTTGATGTGATTAGAGTAAAGGGGCATTGAATCAAACACCTTGCCGGGCATGACAACAGCTTTGCTGCTCCTTGCCTCCTTCCATGGTGTAGCATAGCTGTATGCTCTTCCATTGCGTAGCATAGCTGTGCACTTGTGGCCGGGCATGGAAGTTTCCTCCTCGTGAGATGTAGAGGAGGAGGATGCCACCCGGAGCTTCACCGCCACAAATTTGCGTTGGCGTTAGCGACGGGGGGGTCAGTGCGGCGCCACCTCGGAGACCATAGGCCATCTCGAGGATGCAGATGTTGGAGCAACACTTGGGCTGCGAGAGAGAGAGAGCGGAGGTCGAGGCCCCTTGCCACGGCGCGCCTACTCCTCGCCCGGGGAGGACCCGCTGAGACGGTGGGCGGCTCAGCGTAGGTGCGCCCGTTCGCGCCGGGGCGTTGAGCGGGGCCGCCGGGGCATCATCGCCTCGCTCCCCGGACGCGCTCATCTCATGGCTCGCTCCGCCCGGGGTCCGCGGCCTCCGGCGCCGCTCCACGCTGGTGCCCTCGTGGCCGCGCCATCTCGGACGAGGTGGCGCTGCTCCGACTCCACCGGCGGCGGCGGGGACCTTCACCGATGTTCCGCAAGCGGACCGTAATGGCGCAACAGAAATCAAAGCCGGTAAAACACCATCGAAAACAAAATCAGCCATGCATGCCCCGAGAAAAGAGAAGGCGAACCGAGCGACCATGACGGCGGCCGCCGTTCCCGGACGGCGCGCCGCGCGCCGCACGCTCAACAAAGCGCGGCGTAGATCTAGCGGTCGACCATAGCAACCTGCAAATCGGCGCGATCACGGCCGCCCGACCGCCCACGAGAGGATCAGGCAAGAGAATCGAGAGAAAGATCCGGCAAAACAAAGGGCGAAGCCACGAGGAGCGAAAAGAACGCGACGAGCATACCTCGCCAAACCAGCGGAACGGAGGAGGAATGACGGAATGAGGTGGGAGGGAGGGCTCTTGCTCGAGGCTACGCACCCGAGACGACTCGAGAACACACCTATCTCGATCCCACAACACGGCATCCAACCACGCACACCGGCAGCCGGGGCCAAACACGCAATGGGCAAGCGAGCCCCACCAGCCCGGCCGACATCGGGACCCCTACCCAGTAGCACCAAGGCGACGCGCGCCGCACCAGCGCCACCGCGCAGACCTTTCCGAGCCCCAGCAGCGGCAAACGCCGATGGCACCGCAGGCTGGGCCCAAGCCAAGGCACCCAACCGAAGTAGACAACGAACCCCGCCCGGCCAATAGACGATTGACAGCGAGCAGAGTCACCCACGACGTTTGACCGAGGCGGAGAACTCTTGTTTCCTAGCACAAAGTCAGCCACTACCAGCCATGGATCCAGATCGTGGCGGCTAAAAATTTTTTACGCTACCGTGGATATCACCAGGCCGCAGCAAGGCCTCCCGTTCTACTTCTTTTAAATACCTACACATGCAAGCAGTGCAGTGTCATGCTGGTGGAAGCCCAAAGTGCAAGCGACGGATCGAACTTAGTAGAACTCCAACTATCACAATCAGTTCTAACCAGTTGTGACGACAGATCATGCGTAGTATACATGGATACGGTACGTTGTGCCAAAGCAACTTGTAGCCCTTTTGCTCCCGATAAAGCAGTGAGAGAACCTGTAGCTCGACCTGACCTGCATATATATCTGTGTTGCGTCCAAAAGCAACGCAGGTCATCGATCCGCTTGAGAGAATAAGCTGCCTAGCTAAGCAATACCCATGGCAGCACCAGCACCAGCAATGGAGACGGAAGCGAGAGGACGCGGCATGGATCCCGCCTTGTACAAGGCCGCGACGCAAGGGTGCGTGCGGAGCCTGAGGCAGCTGGTGGTGAATGACGTCAAGATCCTCAACTCCAAGACGCCGCAGGACAACACGGCGCTCCACCTGGCCGCCTTGCACGGCCAGCCCAAGTTCGCCAAGGAGCTCCTCAGCATGAGCGAGGAGCTGATCGTCGCCAAGAACGCCGACGGCGACACCGCGCTGCACCTAGCCGCCAAGACGGGCAAGCAGAAGGTGGCGGAGCTGCTGGTCGACTTCGCGCGGGCCTGGCCGGACGAGCCCAACTCGGAGGACACGCTGCTCAAGAGCCCCCTGATGATGACCAACAAGGAGGGCAACAACCCGCTGCACGAGGCGGTGCGGCACCGCAAGACCGCCGTCGCGCTGGCGCTGCTGGACGCCGACCACGCCCGCGCCTACGACTTCAACGAGAAGATGGAGTCCCCGCTGCACATGGCCGCGCGCGAGGGCCTCGTCCATGTCGTCCGCAAGGTGTTCGATTTCGCCTGGGTCGAGCCGCAGTACGTGTCATCTGCGGCCGTCAGCGGCACCGCTCTGCACCAGGCCGTGCTCGGCGGACACACCAGTAAGTAGCGTGCAGGGCTGCTATTGTATATGCTCCGTTGTTTCCAAGCACATGAATTGAAATAGACGTGTCGTGCCTTGTAGAGGTTGTGGAGATCATGCTGAAGAAGCACCCTGAGCTGCTGGACAAGATCGACTCCAACGGCAACAACGCGCTGCACTACGCGGCGCAGAAGAACAACTCGCACGTGGTGGAGCTGCTGCTCGAGCTCGACAAGAAGACGCAGCTGCCGTACAGCCGCAACCAGGATCAGCAATCCCCGCTGCACGTCGCCGCGCAGTACGGCTCCGCGGCGGTCATCAAGGCGCTGCTCCAGAACTGCTCCGATGTGTCCGAGATGGAGGACGGCAACGGCCGCAACGCGTTCCACGCCTGCGTCATCAGTGGCAAGGCGAACGCGCTCAGGTGCCTGCTCCGCCACGTCCGTCCCGCGGAGCTGCTCAACCGCGCCGACAACAACGGCGACACGCCTCTGCACCTCGCCGCCAAGATGAGCCACGTCCACTCCGCGCTGATGCTGCTCAGAGACCGCCGCGTCGACCCCTGCATCCGTGACAGAGACGACCAGACGGCGCGCAGCCTCCTCGAGAAGAAGCTGCAGACAGACCAGACGGATGCCCACGAGTTGTACCTCTGGAAGCAGCTCAAGCGCCAGGAGTCGGCCAGGTGCGGCAAGCAGCAGCTGCCGCCCGTCACCTTCTCCGGCGACAGCAGGACCTCCAGCAACAAGTACTTCGAGCGCAGCGTCGAGACCTACATCCTCGTGGCCACCCTCATCGCCACCGTCACGTTCGCCGCCACCTTCACCATGCCCGGCGGCTATGACCAGCAGACCGGCATCGCCATCCACGGCCACGACACCGCCTTCAAGATCTTCGTCATCTCCAACACCGTCGCCATGTGCAGCGCCATCGTCGTTGTCTACTGCTTCATCTGGGCATGGAAAGATCCCCTCAAGTTCAAGATTGACCAGCTCGTGTGGGGCCACAGGCTCACTATGATCGCCGGTCTCGGCATGCTCGTCTCGCTCATGGCTTCAGTCTACATCACCGTAGAACCCAAGTCACGGTGGCCCGCCTACGTCGTCATCGCCATCGGCATGGGCACCCCGGCCGTCGTTGTCCTCATGCTCGGCCGGGATGTGATGTTCGTCCCGCTGTAGCTACTACAGGTGCTGGTGCTGATAATTTGTGTTGTAGAAAACTTTCTTCATCTTTTCATCAGACCATTTTCAAAATTTGAATTAGAATAACCTAATACCCTACTGAAGCCTTGAGATAGGTTTGAGACTTTCTTTTGGACCATAGCTGCCAAAAATCTTTCTGTGATCTTCAGTTTGTACTCCTATATACACAACAAAACATCCTGACCGACAGCACATCAGCCCACTTCAGTTTTTGTTCTCTCTCTCTCTCAATTTGTAGGAGAGTTATGTATCTTGGGTGAATTAAGACATGGAAATAAGACAATCTTCAGACAGGTGGTACCCACTATTTAGGAGCCTCTAACTCCATACCACGGTATCCCATAATAGAATCCAAGTCGCTTTTAGAGCAATTCCAACAGTTTGGCAAAACTGGTTTGACAATTCTCCTTGTTTGTCAACTCTCAAATCAAAATGCCAAGTCAAAAAAAAAAAAAAGCTTCTCCAATAGTTTGACAATTTTTGTTTGGCAAATTAGAAAAAGTGGGGCCAGGGAGGGACCGGTAGTTGGGCTTGTGTCATGCGATAATTCCTCATCCGCGATCCCATGAGGCAGTGAGTCCGCCACCGCGCCATCGAAGAGCCGCCGCTGCGCGCTGGTGCGACTTCTGCCGTCGCTCACCTCCCCTGATCCGGCCATCACCGCTCACAGGTCACCATCTCCTCCTCCAGCTCGCCATCTAGTCCACCAGCATGCCATCTCCTCCCCAGCTCGCCTAGTCCACCGGCACACCATCTCCTCCATCTCACCATCTCCTCCTCCATGACTTTGAATATATCACTTCTACAGCAACAATTAGACAATTCTTCATCGATGATCGACGACCATCTCATATTCTCCGCTGCTCAAATTGTCTACCAATTTTCTATACCCAAAAGAAGACGATGTGGTTCTGTCCCTAGACATGTTGTTTATCGAGATAGAGAAGGCGACCATCGAAGGATGTTTCAGGGTTATTTGGCGGATAATCCGACGTATAGGGCACACTTTTTCCGTCGGAGGTGTTGTTCTTTCGCTTTGGATTGGCGCAAAGTATTTGTTGAATTAAATTATGTGTGTTGTTAATTTTTGTTTCTTTGGTTGAAATTAGCCAAGATCCTAGTGTGTTTGTCGCGATGTTCTAGCGTGTTTTTTGCGATGTTGTATCGCGTTTCTTTTGATGTTCGAGTGTTTGTTGCGATGTTCTAAAAAATTTAGCTATTTCTGTGGTTGAAAATAGCTGGTCACCTAGTGTGTTTGTGCGATGTTCTAGCATGTTTCTTGCTATGTTTTAGCGTGTTTTTTTCGTTACGTAAAATCCAAATATTTCTCTTAGTGTATAAATGTTCGTTAATTTTTTTGTTGAAATATATGCATGTGGGGTTTTGTTTTAAAGGATTTATTGTAAGGAACGCGATGGTGAAATCGGATTTTTGTTTGAGTACTTATTTTAGGAGATATGACTTTTTAAAACTTGAAAGAAGCATGGGATTTATGCTGATGTCAGCTATTTTGGTTGTTGATTGCTGGTGAGATGGAAATGAGCTAGCAGAGTAGAAAGCCCGTAGACCGCGCAAAATGCCCAGTAGGACGCACTGGTGGGATGTTAGCATGCACCCCTGGTCGGACACGCCGACCATGTCGGCTGCTAGCACGGCGAATCTTGCCGACCTATCGGCGCCAAACAATGCACCGACCACCTCATGGTGGGCCGGCCCACCTAGGCCCAACACGGCCCCCGCCACCCGCTGATTACTCCCACACCGGCGACGACGACGACGCCTCCCCCGCGCCCCCATCGCGACACCACCTCCACCCCCGGCCTCCTCCCCGGGCGTTAGGGCGTCGTTGCAAGCCAAGTGAGGGTTGTCATCGCCGCCGGTTAGGGTTCCGGTGGCGGGGGGTTAGAGTCCCATTTGCTTGCCCGGCTATAGAATCAGCCCGGCTGGCCTAGCGGCGGTCGTCGACACGGCAAAGGGTCGGCGGTGAGCGAGGCGGCGGCGCCGAGCGGCCGAGGCTGGACTCATCCGGTTGGGTATGAGTAGGCGGGGGGGGGGTCGAGGTCGGCCATGGTGGGTGCTCGGAGTTCGGAGGCGGCGGCGGCGGTGCTCTGAGCTAGGTTAGGGTTCACCGAGGGGGAGAAGAAGAGAAAGGGGGAGGAGAGAAGGCGGAGGAGGTGGCGGCGGCGGGGGGCGACGGGAGGATGAAGACGATGGGCGTCGGGGGCCGTTAGCCGGGCCGTCCCACCTAAATGTGGGCGGCAACTAACACGCCCTTCTAGCACCCCCCATATGGACCGGGGTATCCTCACCGCCATGCATCCAAAATTTTATCGGGTGGGCGACCTCCGAATGAAGCCCACGAAAATATGATACGAGCACGCTGCGAGGGAAGGACATGATGAATATTTGTTGCCATCTTAGTGTAGGAAAGATAGAATCGATTTCTTGTAACCAACTAGGAATACAATCTGTAATACCGATCGCCCCCATGTGAAGGTGTGAGGGATCCCTCGATCGACCTCAAGCTAAAAGCGCCATTGCCGCACAATAGCTGTCGCGTAGTTTGGAGCAACAGACCTGTAATCAAGTAGATGAGCATCAAGATCATCAACAACGCCACTGGACTAGAGTTTTGCATAAGTCGTGCCTCGAACCAGTATCAATCCTTGTGTCTTGTGTGCTACCATTTAATTCCATCTTAACGATCATGATGTTGCAGTTTTGTTGGAGCAAATAATTCTGACACTGAGGGATTCAATCCCATGGCTTTGGCCACATCGATTAGGAGGGGGAAAAACTCTCTCATCTGCCCTGCATCTAAAGTATAGGTCCATGGGAAGCTCGTCTGAGCTACGGTGCCACTATTTGATGTTATGCAGTGGTTCGAGGGTTTTTCTTGATCTGCGTGAGAAGATCTTTTTTAGACCGGAAACCTGGGGGCTATCTAGCCGATCAAGTTTTTAGTTTAAAGGAAGAGAGGAAAACAGTTTGGGAGGAAGTGCCTTGAAATGAAGCCTTTGTTTTTTCTTCTCATGCATGTTTAACATGGGATAGTTTGTCCCATTGTTACTTTTTTTGAAGTGAGGATGAACCCCATTTCCATTATAAAACGGAAATACAGATAGAATTTGATACAAGACCACAGACCTTAGAAAGATTCAGAGTAAAAAAGCTAATCGAGACCTAAGCCTAGGATACAAAACCTATGGCTACGCAACGATTAGCAAATGTTCAACTGTTTGTTTACGGTATCCGGAGTTATTACAGACTGACCACCACACAGTTAAGGGGGATACTAGAATCCAAGATATGACGACTTACAGTGGAAACCCTGCCAAAAGAACACAAGTTTAACGACAACAGAAAGGATGGAGCCATTGATGCCGTCCCTCATCTACAACTGTAGTCTTCAGTTGAACCGCCAGTATTGTCTTCCAGTTGATGTGTGGAGGGAGAGCCTTTGGCCTTCTTGGTCAGCAGCTTGACTGCAATTTCAATGGTAGTGTTGACCCCGGCTTTGATTGCATCTTCTTCTTCCTTGGAGTAAAGCTCTGCCCGATAACTCATTAAGACACAAACATGACAAACAATACTAATAGGATTTTGAATCTTTTTCTTTTCAAAACAAACACTGTTTCTAGCTTTCCAAATAGCCCAGCAAATTGCAGCAATTCCTAATGTATGACAGTTTTGGTTATTGGGGGTCCCATTGTTACTTAGAGTCCGGTTGTTAGCGCCGCAGCTTTTGGACTTTTGAGTTTTGACTCAAACGTTGGCTCTATGACTTTTCGCTTTTTGGCTGATGGATTTTGCTATTGACTATTCTAATAAAAATTTAGCTTAGCACATCAAAAGTCAGAAAAATGTTATTAGAAAAGTCACACCGTCGCGAGTTCTACTTTTTGCACCATTTACCCCCACTGTGGAGATCGATGGCATATAAGCTTATGTTGTTTTATTGTGCATGAAAAACGTTGTACCATGGCTGATAAATTTGAGTGAACAGGGTGAATGAATGGTGTACTAGTTATTACGTCTTCTATTTCAAATTCTAAGTTGTTCTAGCTTTTCTTGATGCACGGTAAAAATATTTGTACTACCTAAAAATTGACACAGGAGGAGTGATTACAAGTGCGGCAATGGTTTTGTCTCTTGCATTGTTTTGCATTGTCTCTCAAGGGTGCCTGCACATGCAACACCATAAAAAGCTACGAGACAATCTGCATTCTAAAGAAAAAAAAAAAAAAAAGAGTTGATGGCATCATCATGCTTTAGGAAGAGAGCTGGAATATATCCAGTACACAGTACTTATACCAAACTTTGTCCATGTGGGCTAAGCAAAGCTTTCGGATGCAGCAGCGAGAGGAGAGCTGGAATATACCAAGGTCGATTTTGCAAGTAACAGGTTCTTTTGATGCTACCAAAGCTGCAAACACAGCCTAGCTCGCTGGAAAGTTAAAAGTATACATCTTGTCAATTATCATGTCATATATATTGGAACTGCATGCCGTCCTAATCTTATAGGGTACCCTGCCATCAGTGCTGCAACTAGTAGCCCCTATATCGTTCTTCTATTGAAATTGATGTACTGAGATTAGATTGCAGCAGAGCCTGCAACTAGAAACGCTCCTTGTTCGATCAGTAGTTCCAAGGCATGGATACCGAGGGAGAGAGACCCATGGATACCCAGCGGGAGAAACGCATGGGTCCGGCGTTGTACAAGGCGGCGACGCAGGGGAAAGTGTCGAGCCTGAAGCAGATGTTGGATCCGGAGGACCCCAGCAGTTCCCTCAGCGCCACGACGCCCCAGCTGAACACGGCGCTCCACCTCGCCGCGTTGCACGGCCACGCCGAGTTCGCCGCCGAGGTCCTGGACATGAACGAGGAGCTGCTCGTCGCCCGGAACGACGACGAGGACACCCCGCTGCACCTGGCGGCCAAGGCCGGCAAGCTGGAGGTCGCCAAGCGGCTCGTCGAACGCGCCATGACGTGGCCGCCGGAGAAGAAGAGCCCTCTGATCATGACCAACAAGGCCGGCAACACGGCGCTGCACGAGGCGGTGCAGCACCGCAAGGGCGCCGTGGCGGTGGCGCTGCTGGACGCCGACCACATCCGCGCCTACGACCTCAACGAGCGCATGGAGTCCCCACTGCACATGGCCGCCCGCGAGGGCCTCGTCCACGTCGTCCAGAAGATCGTCGACTACCCCTGGGTCTTCCAGGAGTTCTTGCCCTCCGTCTCCTTCAGCGGCACGGTTCTACACCAGGCCGTGCTGGGCAACCATCACAGTAAGCGCTACATGTTTCTCTCCATCTTCTCCTGTATCCTTCTGTCGGCGTGCCGCATTGACAACTCTGTGTTCACAAAGATCCATATAATAATTGCCTGTATGCACGCTACAGAGATCGTGGAGATCCTGCTGGAGAAGAGGCCCGATCTGATCGACCTCAGCGACTCCGACGGCAACAACGCCCTGCACTACGCGGCGCAGAAGGACCACCAGAAAGTGGTGGAGATGCTGCTCAAGAAGCGGACGGAGCTGGCCTACAAGCGCAATGTCGCGAGCATGTCCCCGCTGCACGTCGCCGCGCAGTACGGCTCGACGGATACCATCAAGGCGCTGCTCCGGCACTGCCCGGACGTGGCCGAGATGGCGGACAGCTCCGGCCGCAACGCCTTCCACGCCTCCGTCATCAGCGGCAAGGCGAACGCGCTCCGGTGCCTGCTCCGCCGCGTGCATCCCGCGGAGCTGCTCAACCGCGTCGACGGCAACGGCGACACGCCTCTGCACCTCGCCGCCAAGATGAGCCGCGTACACTCGGCGCTGATGCTTCTCAAGGACAGCCGCGTCGACCCCTGCGTCCGCGACCGCGACGGCCAGACCGCGCGCAGCCTCGTCGAGAAGAAGCTGCACACCGGCGAGATGGACGCCTACGAGATGTACCTCTGGAAGCAGCTCAGGTATCAGGAGTCCAAGAAGTGCCGCAAGCAGCCGCTGCCGCCGCTCGCCACCTACCCCAGCCGCAGGGGCAGCGACAAGTACTTCGAGCGGATCGTCGAGACATACATCCTCGTCGCCACCCTCATCGCCACCGTCACCTTCGCCGCCACCTTCACCATGCCCGGCGGCTATAACCAGAACACCGGCATCGCCCTTCAGGGCCGCCACCCCGCGTTCAAGATCTTCGTCGTCTCCAACACCATCGCCATGTGCAGCTCCCTCGTCGTCGTCTTCTGTTTCATCTGGGCCTGGCAGGATCCCGTGAGGTTCAAGGTGGACCAGCTCCTCTGGGGCCACAGGCTCACCGTCATCGCCTGCCTCGGCATGCTCGTCTCGCTCATGACCGCCGTCTATATCACCGTGGCACCCGCATCACGGTGGCCGGCCTACGTCGTCATCGCCATCGGCACCTGCACTCCGGCTGCCGTCTTCCTCATGCTGGGCAGGGAGGTGATCTTCGTGCCGCTGTAATTGACTGCACGCCTGGTGATTCTACAAACCGTATTGTGGTGTATTATTTTGACTATAGTTACCATGCGCAGTTGTTACGGCAGATATACGGCCACAGTGAAAAAACAGTAACAATTCATCTATGATTGAATATACATTAGGATAGCTTGAAAGTTCAGCCAAAACCGATGGGCGGTAAAACGAAGTATGATTTGATTATCTATTTCCATCTATCTAATTCGTCAGCGTTGAAGAAATTACTTATTTTTTGCTTCAAAGTAATACGGCAGGTCCCACCATGTTTTTTTTTTTTTTTGTTCTGGATGTATTATCAAAAGTAATATCACACTTGAGCTGAATAATCAGTGCAAATTAATTAGAAAACTAACTGAATTTCGGTGCGTGAAACAAAAGATTCCGAAGAGACAAAATGTCCACAAAGTAATCCCAATTTCCATTGTAGTATATACATTAGGCTTATTTTTTGCCGTTAGGCCCCAACTAATCAAATTACATAAATCTGACATAAATAATAAAACACAATTAATAAACCTATATATGCATATTTGCAACAGATGAACGCAGCGACACGTCACGTGTCCTACTTCACGTCAGCGATGATCTTAGCCGACCGCATCTCGTACGCATTCAGGTGGGTGACCTTGACGTCCGACTCGCCGTTGTTGAACACGTAGAGGCGCGCCTTGTCGCCGACGGCCTTGGTCGGGTACACCCTCGACAGGATGCAAGTCTTGCCGTGCGCTCCGAAGCTCTCCACCACCGAGTGGTCAATCTGCACTCACCATCGATTAGCAAATTCACAAGATTGTTATTAATCAGAAATAATCCATTAGTAACCATCGTGATCAAAGGAGCTGCATATGCAAGTGACGTACCAGAGTCCTTAGAGGGATCTTGCCACCGGTCTGAGCGACGTCGACGTCGACGAAGCCGGCGAAGGTCGGCTTGTAGAGGTTGTCGGCGTTCGCCGACAAGGACGGGTCGTTGCACATGAGCACGACGTGCTTTCCGCCGTCGCCGCCCTTGAACACCCTGAAGAACACGGCGGTCCGCTCCTTGAGGTCGTCGGACGCGAGCACCCACAGCCCGAACGGGCCGACGCCGCCCCGGGACGCCGCGCACACCGTCTGCGCGTCCGCGCCGCGCCACGCCGGGTCAACGGCTCGGCCTTGTCCAGGTCCATCACCTGGAACGACGCCTCCACGTCGGCCTGCGCGGGGACGCGAGCCCCGAGACCTCAAGTGCTGCCCACCCTTGACGAGCGTGTCCGTGACGTTGACGAGGTGGCCGCGGAGGGACTCGATCTCGGCGACCGGCCACTGCACCAGCTGCTTGCCGTCCGGCGCGAGCCAGACCTTCCTCGGGACCGCCTGCACGCCGGCCCAGCCCTTTGCGGAGGTCGTCGGCGGTGGAGTCCGACTCGTTGGCCCACCCCCACCAGGATGCGCCGCTGCTTCGCCGTGTCCAGGAACGTCTTGGACGCGTAGAAGTTGCCGTAGTCGTACCGGAGCCCGTCGTTGCCGTCGGCGAGCGCCGCGTCCGGCACGTACGTGTCGGTGGCGCCGTCGTACTCGCCGAACGTGTAGTACTCGAACCGTGTCAAGTCGAGGCTCACCTTGAGCACGTGCTTCGTGCCGCCGCCGACGCCCGGGAGTTGACGGGGTAGAAGTCCGGGCACTCCACATGCCGGTGTCGCCGGAGTGCAGCGCGCGACGCGCCCGGCGCCCAGCGCTTGAAGTCCCTGCTGCGGTAGAGCATCGCGAGGCCCCGGTGGTTGTCCTTGGTCCCGATCACCAGGCGCCAGAGCCCGTCAGTGCCCTGCCACGCCGTCGTCGGGTCACGGAACGCGGTGGCGTTCATCCCTGGCCCCGGCGCGATGACGGGGTTGTAGTCCGGCTTCACCCACTCACGGAGGTACGGGTCGGAGAGGTCCTTGGGGTACGCCACGTTCTGCACCTGCCGGTTCTCGCCGTCAATGCCGGTGTACATGATCACCGGCGTGCCGTCGGGCAGCACGGTCGCGGAGCCCGACCAGCAGCCGTTCACGTCGAACGGCGCCGTCGGGTAGATCGCCGGCGGGAGCACGACCCAGTCGACGAGGTCCGTCGACACGGCGTGCGCCCACACGATGTTGCCCCACACCGCGCCCTTGGGGTTGTATTGGTAGAACAGGTGGTACACGCCCTTGTAGTACATCACGCCATTAGGATCTGCGCGCACAAGAGCAAAGATAGGCAGATCTCGACGGTTAGACTCACCAAAGCGGCAGCAGTTAACGAACAGAGCATGTGTAGAAAGATCAATGACGCTTGCAGGTACGATCGACCTTACCGTTGATCCAGTTCTTGGGGGGCTGGAAGTGGTAGCCGGTGCGGTGGTCATCGGCGGACGCCTGTGGCGGTGGCGATGGCGATGGCGCCTCTGCCGCACGGCACGAGGACGACGACGACAGCAGCGCGAGAAGCAGGAAAACCACCCATGCCCAAGTCCTGATCGCCATGTTGTGTTGTCGAATCGAAAGTGCTAACTGCTCGTGAACTTGTTTGAAGTTTCTGTATCGGTTATTACCGAGAGTACGAGGAAGAAAGGCGCGTGTACGTGCAGATTTATAGTGGGCAGCAAGAGGCCCAGACAAACTTACAGTCCGGGCAGGATACATGTTTTTTGGATAAAGTGGATAATTATCTGGATGACATGAAGTCGTGTCGGATACTCGCCTCGCGTATGCAGTACGAACTCATTACGACTTACTAGCAGACACTTTCTTTTTCTGAAGACAAGGAACACGTCGACTGGGATTTGTGCAAGCGACGGCATTGTGTAAACTGTAAAGGTCATGGAACGATTCTCTATTTTCCTATACGAAGTTTATACTATCCAATATCCACACATGAATTCATTATTATCCATCAGTGTGTCCTTAGAGTCGTGCCATCTCTGTACTCTCTTTCTTTACCTTTCTCGTCTTGAAATCCATGCAGATATCAATTTTTAAAACTTTTTCTAAGTTAAAAGTTATATGTTACTCCCCTCAAGTCCACTACTCCCAGTTAGTTTACTCCTCAGACTAAGTTGGTTCAATTTACCCTATCAAAAAAAAAAAAAAAGTTGGTTCAATCTACTCATCAATAAGAGATTTGTCATTTTCACCTTTCTGTTCAAATTTGATGCGTTGATAGAAGACATCATAACTTTTGTTAAATACATTGTGTATTTTCATCATTATTGTTTGTATATTTTTTTTATCTCTAGAGTTAACTTATTATTATATATAGATGTCATAAACCATCAAAATAATGATGAAAAACTCATGTATTATAACTTAATTTATGATGCAAATGTTATTACCTCATAAAATTTGCATTTAAACTCAACAGAGAGGAAAAACAAACAAAGGCGCCAAACCATATAAAAAAAGGTAGATTCAGTCATTACCTCAGTGCTACCAAGATCCGAAACAATCGACCACATTATTGTGGTATGTTCCTTCTCACGCCAAAGTTGGTGGAACATTCTCGCCACACTTCGTCGGCGTGGGACAGGTCGGAGGATTTGGTATGGGGTTTTGTTTTCTCCTTTTTTTGGCAACAACAAGGAGCTGGGGTGGATTTGGTTTCTCCATGGTGACTTTGACGAAGACGAGGACTACAACTACAACGTCAAAAACTTTCTCGACATGACAACATCATAACGTTCTCTTATTCCAGGTTTCATCTTGTTTTGACCTATTCTCTTTCAAAATACCATTGAATCAACCAAAATCAGCCGTTGGCGACATCAAGGCGGGAGATAATATCGTTACCATGGAAACATTTTATCCGGACTCTTCTTCATTTTGTGGTGTTTAGATCTGACCATGGTGAAGGACTAGCGAGATTAAGTTTGTCCCTCACGCCCGATTCTTTGGTATTGAGCTGGGAAGATTCAGATTAGTTTTCGTTATTCTTTATTAGGGGCGAGAAGCAAGAAAGAAGACACGCAAAAAAAAAGAAGTAGCCTATTCTCAACTCCGTCTACTTCAACATTGGGCGTGGTTCATTGTGCATATGTTCTCGGCATTTTGCCAAGTGTTCAACTATGCGGTCATCCATGTTATCATATATGTTTGAGCTTGAGATTTGAAGATATAGAAGTGTATGTATATAAAAAAACGGTTTTTGAATACGTATTGTATTCCGAAAGTGTTGGTAGCATAATCATATATTTGGTCACATTTTAATATATTTTTCTTTCAAAAAGTTTTTCTTTCGTAAAAATAAACTTCTTTTGTCCGTGTCAAATAATAACGTAGACAAACTCTCATAGAAAATAAATAAGAGCATTTCCGGGAGCGGCCCCAAATCGGGGCCCTCATTTTAGATTTGGGGCCCACCTCCATATTTGTTGGCTCAAATTTGTGCTTTAACTCCATCAGCAATGTCGAAATGAAATGCCCCAAATTCATTATCGTAGCCAACGTTACATGGTCCCCGCCTATTAGTGACCATCCCTATCCCTCTATCTCTTCTCCTCTTCTTCGTGTTCTCCGGCATCGCGTTGCTCGCGGGGAAGGGCCGTCGCACGGCTACGGGGAGGAGCCCGAGCATCGGCGGAGAAGGGAGAGAGGGAGCCGCACGCGCGTGGCTATGAGAGCTCGTCGAAGCTAGCGAGGAACAGAGGAGGCGCGCTCATCGAATCTTGAAGGGGAGGGAGGCACAATGGACGCATGGTGAAGTCGAGGGTGACGAAAGGAGTCGGTTGCAACCTCTACCTCACCGCCGGTTGCGGGATCGAGTTAGGGAGAGGGAGTCGGCCATGGTGCTCGCTGCCACATAGGAAGGAAAGAGGTAGCTAACCCCTCTTTGCACATCTAGGTGCTGAAGACGGGCGCCCGACAAGGAGTGAGGCATTGGCGGAGGTGGAGGCGGGTGGTTCCATACGCCTTGCGGAGGAAACGGTCGGATGGGAGCAAGGGAGTGACCTAACAAATTTATTGGGTGGGGTGGAATTTATTGGCCCAACAAATTTAGTGTGTGAGACCCGATATTTAGCTATATGACCTAGACATGTCATAGCGTAAAGCCCATGATCACAATTCCAAATCTGAGTTTCCTTTTTTTTTATCCTGAAATCTGAGTTTCCTTAAACCTACGGCCACCACTGGAAACGGCCCGAAACGCGAGAGCCATAAATCCCAGATGTCTCAAAAAAAAATGAAAAAAAAAACAGAATCACAGATCGAACTCTCACATCGGACGCCCCTTCCTATTTTTCCTCTCCCGAAGAAAATAAAAAAGCCTATTTCGTGTAAGCCGAGGGCACCGTATCTTTTTGGCTCCGCCTAGGGTTTTAGCCCCTGCCGCCGCAACCTCCCCGTACCCTGCCGCCGCAACCGAATCCCATCCGAATCCCCTAGCCCCGCAACCCGCCGGGCGACGAGCGGCGGAGCCCGCGGCCGAGATGGACCGGTACCAGAGGGTGGAGCGACCGCGGAACGAGTCGACCATCGAGGAGAACGAGATCCGCATCACCGCGCAGGGCCTCATCCGCAACTATGTCTCCTACGCTACCTCCCTCCTCCAGGTGCCTCGGCTTATCCTCGCCATCGCCGTCATATCGTATTGTATTTAGGATGCGCTGTTCCGTTCGAGTCCCGTCTCTGTCGATTCGAATCGGAGTTTTTTGTTTTTGATGATGGAACGGCTGCCAGGTCTGTTGGTTTTTAGCCGTTAGGCCTGAGAGGTGGATTCACGCATCCAAGTTTTGTGGGTTTTTGATGTGTTAAATTTGTATATATATGCTTACCCTAACCGCAGTGATTGATGTACTACAGTACTAATTCAATGTACCACAAATTTGGCATATGGGAAGGTTATTGTGGTGGGCTACTCGTTGTATTTGTTTATACATGTACGATGAACAAT
This sequence comes from Hyparrhenia diplandra, assembly GCA_015847255.1. Classification (NCBI taxonomy): domain Eukaryota; kingdom Viridiplantae; phylum Streptophyta; class Magnoliopsida; order Poales; family Poaceae; genus Hyparrhenia; species Hyparrhenia diplandra. The sequence goes on along the minus strand of JADLZK010001559.1, from coordinate 119,325 downwards.
AGTTTCATATGAACTATTGCCTATTTAGTATTATTTTTTATTTTTCTTTTTAATTCCTTGTTTATAAGCTCATGTTTCCCTTTTGATTGTTATATAATCATCAGGAAAGGAGAGTTAAAGAGATTGTATTGAAGGCCATGGGACAGGCAATCAGTAAATCTGTTGCTGTTGCAGAGATTATCAAGGTAATACTCTAGCTCGCTCTCTATTGTTGCATTCTTGGCCAACCAATCAACCATATATGACGAACTTTCTTTGAAACAGAAAAAGGATCCCTGGGTTACACCAGGATTCCAACATAAGTTCTGTCAGCATCACTGATGTCTGGGAACCCATAGAAGAAGGCCTTGTCCCGTAAAAGTTTCCACCCATTCTAGATTCTTTCTTAGCCACTTTGTTTCTGCAGTTCACGTTCCTAACTTTCTAAAGGCTTCCCCCATTTTCAGATTGGAGATGACTCGTCATGTTTCGATGATATCAATTACTTTGTCCCCCGCAGAACTGGACAAGCAAACTCCTGGGTGAGTCAGATGTGTATCTTTGTTAATTCTTCAGTGTTAAGATGCCAGGAATGAGTTTCTTTTGTAAGATAGAAAAGTACTTTTGCACTATATAAATGATGATTGAAGTGTTAATATTCTTTATATAGGTACCAAGCTCCAGTGTATGTTGAACAACCCAGGCAACAGCAGGGACCACCACCGCAGCGCCAACCTCGCAGACCACCAGGACAACAATTCCAGCAGCTGGAGTATGACGGTATGGCAGTGACTATTCACACTGATTGTGGTATTTCTGTTGATTATATCTAGCATCTGATAATTGTTGCTCTGTTAGACTCATATACACGGGGTCGAGGAAGAGGGAGGGGCCGTGGGCGTGGAAGGGGTTGGGGTAGAGGTGGCTATGGTGGCTACGGAAACAACCAAGGTGGCTATAACCAAGGCGGTGGGTATTATGACAATCAAGGTGGATATGGTGGCTATGACAATCAAGGTGGGTATGGTGGTGGATATGGCTACAACCAAGGCAGATATGGAAACTATCAAGGTACTGAATGGTGTCTTTGTACTGATATCCTTGATCTTGTGTGATGTTTTAGTCAATGACATATCTTGATATATTGCCCAGAAAATGGTGGATATAACAGAGGGAGAGGAGGTGGTATGCGAGGAAGAGGCAATTGGGGTTACCGTGGAGGTATGACTATTGTGCATAACATACATGTGCTTCAAAATTGAGTTTTTCAATCTTCTCATCGAATTTACCTTCTCATTTTATTAATTTGTTGATGATTCATGATAGTCAATCCTGTTATGCTAAATTGTTGATCCTTTTGGTAACTGTAGTTTTGCCCGTACATTTCTATTTCTATTATAATGTGTGAGACATAATTAATATTAAAATTTTATATTTTCAAATTATTTTAGGACTGTTTTGCTGCCAAAATGTTAAATAGTAATAATATATTATTTGAAACCAGCTTGTGTTCTCTGCCAAATGTTTACATTCACCTAGCACAACCCTAATTTTTCAATTATTAAATTGGTTTCAAATTTTGAACTTGGCTTCTAGGCTACGAAGGCGGCAGGGGTGGTGGCTACGAAGGAGGCAGGGGTGGTGGCTACGAAGGAGGCAGGGGTGGTGGCTACGGAGGCGGCAGGGGGTGGTGGCTCACGAAGGAGGCAGGGGGCGGTGGTGGCTACGAAGGGAGGCAGGGGCGGTGGCTATGAAGGTGGCAGGGGCGGCGGCGGAAGGGGATATGGTGGCCGTGGTGGAAGGGGATATGGTGGCCGCGGGCGAGGAAACTGAGTGCAAGTGGACTTCTGGTGTTTCCTTCAATGCATGACCAGGGGAAAATATAAGTTATCTGAGCATTTTATGTTGGAAGCAGTTCAGTTACGTTTGAGGTCTGTTATTGTTATTTTTCCCTGGGCGCGAGGTTTGGTTGTGAGCATAATGCATTTGCAAGTTTTATCATGTAAGTCATCTTTCAATGTTCCTGCTGCCAGAGGTTGTTTTCCCAATGATCGTTGAGTGCTGAGCATGTTGCCCTATGTTCATGCCTGCAATATTAACAGATGGCAACTCTTGCCCTGTGTTAAATTGTTAATTCTATTTGTGCAGTTTGCTTTCGTCAATTAATGCATCCAAGAAGATTGGCCTCGTTTATAGATCGTTTTTTTTTTTTTATCATTACCCAATTTCTTAGTTTATCAAACAGCGCACTTGAAATATTGGGCATGTAAGTTCTTTTGTATTTTAAAGGCATGAATTCTACTCCAAATTATTGAGCACAGCATAGCTAATAATTCGATTACTTTTTTTTGCGACCAATTTATCTGATGACAATCATGATTTTATAAAAACTTTTTAATGGTGTATAGAGAATTGAGTTTGACGTAGCCCCAAGACTCGCGGGATTAAGGCTTTTTGTTAATTAATACATTTCTCGGGGTCGTATAGTTTAACGACATTTGCTTCGGCGACGTTTAGAATATGATTAAAAGAAAAAAAAAGAGGATTTGCCACTACAATGGTTCAGATAAAAGAAAAAAAAAAGGACTCTTCGGTATCGTTTGGAATAGGATTAATTTAATTCAAAAGGACTTCCACGATCGGGCAATCAAGTACTGTGAAACCACTTCTGCTCCCGCCACCGAGACCAGACCAAGCCAAGCATGAAGCATGCGCCCGTACATCCACCAAAGCTACCTTCGCCTTTTCCTACACCATTCATCGAAAACGGAACCGATATTTTTCAATCCTGTTCTGAATATTTAAAGTAGAGGCAGACGGTGCTTTGTCGACGATGACCTTGCTCAACCCCGGCGCTTCGAGTTTTTGTTAAAGACTCACAATCTGGACTTTCTATCATAGAGTTTAAGGGCATGTTTGGATGGAAGGACTAGAGACTATAGACTAGGACTAAAAATTAGTCACCTGGCCGCTCCCAAGAGTTTAGTGAAATTGAGGTAATTGGGACTAAAAATTAGTCCCTAGTCGTTATGTTTGGTTATTTAGGGACTAAAATGGGACTAAAAATTAGTCCCTAGTCTCTAATCTCATGGGAACCAAACATGCCCTAAAAACTATTTATTATCTCGGGTGTTGTAGACTTGGAGTCTAAATAAGACTTGGAGTCTTGGTTTTTCTCATAAATACAATACCACATCAGGTACATCATCAAAAATACAATAAATATATGAAGATAATAAATAAGGCTTTAGGCTACATCTTTAGAGTCCCCACCGCCGTCGATGCACTTAAGATATATTGAAGGTGCTCCGGCCGCCGGCTTCGCTTTGAGATGGCGCAGAACCAAAGGAAGAAACTATTTTGCGTGCTTGCAAGAATGCAAGAAAGAAAGCTCTGCCTCCTGTACTTGAATATCACTCGGTCACTCGGAGCAAAAGAGCACTCCATATATATACGTACCGATTATATTTTAAAATTTGGTCAAATTTTGGCATTTGAATATCACTCAGTCACTCGGAACAGCAAAATAGCACTCTACATATATACGTACCGTTTATATTTTGAAATTTGGTCATTTCAACGTCACTGGAAATAACAAAGAGCGTTAAGCACACAACCATATGCTGTTTGGTGAAAGGAAGAGATCATCTGACCAAAGCAGCACGGTTGCACGCTGGAAAGAAAGCTTTGCGGAGCACTAGATTCTCTAATTTATCGCCTAAGCCAACGCAACAGTTCCACCATTCAACACGCTACCCGAGGTGAAGAGCAGATATCAACTCAAAAATAACAGAAGCGATAATACAGTGTTTACATGTGACAAAATTTTGCGCAGTGACAAGGTATGACAAACTGGCGCAGTGAGTCCACTACATTACTCCAGAACAAAAGAACAATACACTATTGCCACAATCCCCGATTCTAAAGCTTTTAGGTGTACCAGCCACTTTGTGCTGCAAAAATCTTGTAGCCCTTTCAACCAGTAACATGCTTGAGGACAGAAGCTTGGAATTACTTGGGCAAAAACAAAAACAATGGTCTGCTTGTCACAAGCACCAAAGGTCCATGTTAGCAACAATCATGTGCCATATATATGTCTGTGAACCGGTGCACTGAAACCTTCAACAACATCCATCCATCGCTTCTCTACAATTAAAATTGAACTGTCCAGTAGGTGCCCAACAAAGAGCACTGGTTCCTTAAACGCGAAGAAGTTGAAGTTATTCCTTTTCTCTTGTTTAGACTCTTCATCATGGGCCTTCCGCTTCTGCATTGTTTTTGTACTCTTTTTAGAGTCTGACTTCTCTGCTGGTGCAGCTGGTCCATTTGACAAGTCAACATCCTCAACGACTGGCAATCCAAAATCTTTTTTAGACTCTTCACCATGGGCCTTACGCTTCCGCCTTGTTTTTGTATTCTTTTTGCGTCTGACTTCCCTGCTGGTCCAGCTGGTCCATTTGGCAAGTCAACATCCTCAACGACTGGAAATCAAAATCTTGTTTAGGCTCTTCATCATGGGCCTTACGCTTCTGCATTGTTTTTGTACTCTTTTTTGGCGTCTGACTTCTCTGCTGGTTCAGCCGGTCCATTTGGCAAGTCAACATCCTCAACAACTGGCAATCCAAAATCAATGTAGCACATAGCCCTGAAAAGTAATGGGTTTCACATTTAGGGAACATACTGTACAACAGATCTCACGATTTCTTTGAACACACAAATCAGATACAGATGACCTTCCAGAGTTGAGTTAATTTAGAGGGGGATTGTGTTTCTGTTGGGTTAGCCTTTTGGCATTATGGGTTGGAAGTGTAGTGGCCGTGCTTTGTATGTAAACCCTTGGATGCTTTGGTGCATTAGTGTTTTATATATCTGTGTACTGTTGGTTTGCCCACGCTGGAACAGTGTAACATCATTGCTAAGTAATGAAATTCAGGGTGGTCCCTCTGTGCAAAAAAAAACGATGATTTTCCACAGTAGGAACCCGGGCTAGGGATGAGCTCAGAAGGACCAGGTCCCTCTGTGCAAAAAAAAAAAAAAGCGATGAATTTAAAGGTAGGAACACGGGCTAGGGACGAGCTCAGAAGGACCAGTATCATGATATTTAAGTTAGCAGAAACAAATACTTCAAAGAGGTTACCTGGTGCTGTATACAACAACTGATGATGAGCTTTGCGGAGGAAATGATAGGCCGATGACCTCTCCAGGAAATTCCTGGAAACTTCTGGGCAACTGGTGTGTATATCGCTTGGACCATTCACCTAGTTGTTTTGCTTCCACATCAAATACATACACCTCGTTTTTAGATGTAGTAATTACAAGTGTGTTGTTCTTGGGGCAAAAACCACCAGATGTAACAGAACCACCGTTCATTCGGGATATGAACCAGTGTTGCCTACAAATTTAGGGGGGGAACTTTAATGACAGACTAACAGACATGGCATTTACATCTACTGCAGATAACAATAAAAAGGCGTATGGAACACGAGTGGGAAAGTACCAAATTGGGGCATACCTTTGCACCTCGAGGTTAAATACATAAATATCCCCATAGCAGCTAACTGCAGCAAGCCATTGCCCGTCTTCACTTAGGAACATCTTCGTTACAGGTGACTCTCTTGAGATTTTTGCTCCATCTGCCTTTCTTGTAGGTTGAAATATATTTGAAATTTCTCTTCTTGCAATGTCAATGATCTGAATGTTGCATAAGGAGTATGAAGTGTTAAGAATAAGAAGATGCGAAAGGAAGACAACTTCAAAAAAAGCAATGATCTTGGCAGCAATCATCTTGGCATGGTTACTCACCTTATCATGATCTTGTATAATAATATAATGACTAAACCACAATGCAAACCAATATCTAGCCAAACACCTGGTAACTTACTACATAACTCAATGTTCGAAATATAAGTACTTTTAATCATGTAACTAACAGACATTTTCCTACTAGTAGGTAGGATCACAAGGACAGTTTCATGTCTCAGTAGCTACATGTGCTGAACTGCTGATTTCAAATGTAAAGACATGTAACATTTTTAAATTGAAATTGAATATATGGACACGCTGACATGTCCTGCTTCCTCTAGCACCACTACACATGTTTTCATACAAGATCATAAGATAGAAGAGCAAAAATACATGGCAGGTGACTTACGTATATTTTTCCATTACGCCCAGCAAGTATCAAATTGGACGAGTCAACAGTAAACAGCATACTCTGTGAACAGGGCAATCCTTTTGGTAGCTCTAATTTGTCAAGGGTATACTTCTTTTTCCACCTTGATGCCTCAGTGCAAAGAGGCAGGGTCTCACACCATCTGAATAGGCCAAAAGCGTTCCATTGGCAGAGGCAGCACTAGAAATGATTTTTCTGGACCCCTTGCTTTTCAATCGAGCAAGTTGTCGGACTGTAGCATCTCCTCTAGATGATGATGTACTTGGAGTCGTCAACTTGTTCTGAACTGTCACAAGTAAAACATCCAACCAGTTTGGAGACTGGACAAGCATTACAGAATCTCCATTGACTGTGCTATCCTTAGCTAACTTTATCAAAGGGCGTTGAGGTGCAGGGCAGAAATTATGAGGTGCAAACTGAGTAAACTCTTTCGCCGAGTATGCGAACAATTTGGTGTCATCACCACCAGATATAAGCATCGGAACACCAAGATGAGCCCATTTGTGGTAACTGAATTCATGTTTTTCACGCCGGCGAATCTTCACCGCCTTTTCCTCAGGTAATGTATCTACAGGACAAAAGAACAGTAAAATCTGTGTAAGCACCAGTACAGGAAGATCAAATAAATGCAACTAACTAAATATTGGCATACCTTCTCTACAGATAGGTACAGCCATGGTCAATGCCCTTACATCATGAGTGTGAGCTCTCACATATCCCACATAGACCCATTTGTCAACTTGCTCTTTGACCACATTTTTAGTAGCACCATCATCCTTTGACATTTTGTACAAAATTACCTAGATCATTATCCAGAGAGCACACCAATTAAATGGAAGTCATTGACAAATCAATAAACTAAGGAGTGGAAATCAAATTAACTTGAAAACAAAGCAGTATTGCATAGAAAGGTACAGGTTGCACAAGATTAGTTAGTCAACCTAATAGCTGTTTTAGTAAAGCTACAAACCTGCCCATCAGACCCTGCGGAAAATACCCTGTTCTCACTAGGCACAGTTGTCAGTGCATTCACGTCGCCTTTATGATAAGAGTGAGCTTGCAGAAGTGTTCCATGGCGGCTATCCCAAAACTGTACGCTCCCGGTGCTATCTCCACTGACAATAGTTCCACACCTAGACAGCAGCAACAACAATGAGCTCTATAAAATAAAGGGGGCAAAAGGAAGTTCAGAGAAGACAGAAATAGTTACTCTATCTCACCTCAGAAACAATAGTGTCCAGATGCACAGTTCATGTGAGCTACCAGTCCCTCCCAATCCAGCAGTAATACGACACATTTCATGGAAGGATGTTGAATCCCAGCATCTGATTAAACTGCCAATAGCAGGAAAAGAAGACACCAAAAATTGAAATCATGAGAATGCCAGCTCACTCCACTAGAAACTACTCCTCTGTCCATGTATAGTAGGTGTAACCGTTTTTTTTGTGTGTCCGCATATACAGGGGCTCAGTTCGGCTCTTAAACGTGCGTGTACAGCTCAGCTTTGTGTGAAATATTTATCACTGGCGGCCGAACTGCTCGTGCTCTGTTAGACTATCCGTTACTCTCACGGCGGGAGCTGAGAATGGGGCACATCTCTTCCTTGCATAAGCACTGCCGAAATATTTTCCATACCGCCAAGAGGAAAAAAATAATTTTGGCGGGAGAGAACATTTTACTGAGAAAAAAGTAGCATGTCGGTTAGTAGGGAGTTGATGGCTGCATGGCACGCGCAACAGTTAGGCGGGAGAGGATTTGCATGCGCATGCCTGGAAGCCGGAAGGGAATTTGCATGCACTCTCCCACAACGCGTGATGGAGCAGCGTGAAACACGTTATTCGGAGGCGGAAACCGAATAGAGTCTCCTAGAAACGTGCAGTAATTAGCCTGCTCCTTGGTCTTAGCGTTTTTTGAGTTGCGCCTACTATGCATGGATGGAGTATGATAAATAATAATTATATAGAAACAAGACAAATGTGAAACGGACTACTTGCATACGAAGGAAGGAATATGCAGTAAATAACAGAAGCCTGCTTAGACCAGCAAGGAAATAGACATTCGGACATACCCATCACTGCTGCCAGAAAATATAAATTTGGCGTTACTACTCCATGTCACACTCAGAGTCCGCCCTGCAAGGATGCACAAACGTAACTGCCAGAGTCGAATTAATTCCCAAAACAACGGAAAACAGAATTTTTATACAGGACATACCGCTCACTCTTGGAAGAGACCTATAGTAAGTTAATGCCCCTGATTCAGGCACATTATACAATCGTACAGAACCATCATCACACGCAAGAGCCAGTCGCTGGAAATCATTCACATGATATGAAGATCTTGTGTTGGTAGAACCATCTTCATCCTCAGAGTTGTCACCATCATCAATGTTACTTAAGTCAGAGTCACTGGAGTCATTTTGGTTTGGATGGCCATTGATAGCAAACTCTGAGCTATCATTTTCAGTACTTTTAGCTTCATCTGAAGGCTCGATGGCCATTTGCCAGATTGGAACTCCAACAGTATCTATTACAGTCTACAAAACAGAACAACAAATTAACTATAATTATATCATGAACCTAAAATGAATATTACATTGCAACAAGAAAAGATATAAGGAGAATCATGAAGGTCACATGGTTCACTTAATATGAAATCTGAGTGGGATCTAACAGTTCAGAGTTGCCAATTCCACGAGAAAATCAAATGCAAGCATGCGAAGAGAGACACCTTTTGCTGCAGGTGGAAGAGATCCCATTCGGACACCGACCCATCAACGCTGGACGAGAGCAGCCGTCCGGTCGCTCCACCTCCTCTCCGCCCCCACACCAGTGATGTGACCCTCGACTCGGCGCTCCCCTGTATAGTCTGCACCCAAGCAAACCCCCAATCAGGTCAGAGACAATCCAGAGACTGCTCGCAGGACACGTCAGGGCTACTGGGAAGGTAGGTGTGGGGGGCGTACGAGCTGGTTGTGCCAGCCGACGGAGCCCGGGGAGACGAGCCAGAGCTCGACTGATCCGTCTTCACGCGCGGCGGCGACCTGGGAGGCGCAAGGAGAAGCGGCGAGCGCAACGATGGGGAGGGGGACCACTCGACCGCGCCGCCGGTGCAGCGGTGGACGCGGAGCTTGTCCATGGGCCAGCGGCCCGATGCGGCGGCGCTGGCGTTCCTGGTATTCTAGAAGGTACGGGAAGGGCGACCTTGAGGTCGAGGCCTTCAATGGTGCGGGAGTGGGGCGCAGGCCGCAGGCGGCGCAGGGAGAGAGAGAGTGGGAGGCGCTCGAGAGAGGCGGCTCACCGCTCGTTAGGGTTTTGATGAGGAACAGGAAGGTCAAGTAGGGCTGGTCGGTCGACGTGCGTGCGGGCTACGTGACCTGAAAAAGCGGCGGGCCTATTCGAACAAACGATTTTGGCCCAATGGGCTTGAATGGTTTCAAATGCTTCGTCTAAATCTAAAAGAAAAAAAATATATACTTTTTCTACTCCAAAAACCGGACAAACTATCTTCCTCAACTTTTCAAAAAGTGTGTTTTACCTCCCTAGAGCTTCGAGCGGTTTCGAAGCTGGTACTGTCTTTTTCTTTTTATTTATTTATTTAGGATTTAGGATAAACCTTTAAAAAGCATAGTAAATCATAAAAAAATCATAAAATAAAGAATCCCGTTTTTGCTAAACACCACATGAGTAGATCTACACAATCAATATATAATATTGTATGCTTAGTACAACGTTAAATGTTTATGAAATTATAGAATAAAACTTTCCATTGAGTGTGGGTTTCATTCATATTTCATTTCATTCTATATAATATGGTAAACAACGATATGTAACTTCGCATGAAAATGACCTATATTATATTAAAGAATAGTTCAAACCAATGCAACGAATACACCATGGCTCGATTGTTTATCAAACACGCAGGGCCATGATTAACTTTGTTTTTTTAGATTATGATTAACCGTTGTGAAGGCTTATCTTTGCATGGAACAGAAAGCATGAGCAATGAACATAGAAGGAATAATCTCATCTCAAATATTGCTAGTTTGAATAAGCTCACAAGCTAGGGCATCACAAATTGATGGCAAAACTATATTAAAATATACACTAAGCTAACCATAACCAATTCTAAAAGCCATTATTACAAGTTTAGAATGCAAAGTATATAAGGTCAGTCTCAATGGGAGTTTCACGGACGTTTCATGCACATTAAATAGGGTGACACATCAGCAGTAATTCACTTTTTGTATGAAACTATGAGGAGAGAGAAGAGAAAAGTTTCACCATGGTGAAACTCTTGAGGGTTGTTTCCTAGGTGTTGGAAATAGTGTGAAATCCCCATTGAGACAGAAATAGTGTTTCATCATGAACTCCATGCATGGAAGAGTAAATATGAGTGGGTAGAAAGAGAGGTTGTGGGACCTGTGAGCCTATGAAACTGTGCAATGAAACTTTGCATTGAGAGAGACATCTATTTCATGTCAAAGTTTCACATCTTGGAAACCGGGAGGTGAAACGCTCCATTGAGACTGGCCTAAGAGTACGGGCAGCGATACTCCGATACCCAAGAGGGGGTGCCCCAAGGTCATGCTTCGCATTGGGTTGAGGTCCCATGGGTGGTTAAAAGGCCCAAGGCCCAATAAAAAGGTGACATGACATGCGACAAACAACGTCATGTTTGTGATTATTTTGGGACTTTTTGTCAACGTGATACAAAGGTGGGACTAGGTTCGAGACTTTTTATTTCTTAGGACTAAAAAAGTCTCTTTTAGTCTCTAAGGAACCAAATAGAAAGGACTTTTTGGGACTAAAAACATTAATTGAGACTAAGGCCATGCCCAACGCAATGGCTTCCATAGTAGCCCTATCAGGCCAACTGTGCCAGCCTGTGCAAAAATTAGTTGCCTTGCAGGTGTCAGGGTGGCCTGCAAAGACTCCTATAGCCACAAAGAGAGAATGTCTCGAGAGACAAAAAGGAAAACAATGACAACTTTTTTGCGGCTTTAGCAAGATAGGATACGTGCTTACGATGGGAAATAGTGGTCTTATTTTGCCTGTACCTACGTGGAGGGTGTCACTTTTTCTGAAGCCAGTGCTTCTCTCTCTTTGTGTTGGCCCTGCCCTAATTGGAAAAGACCCTCTTCGAGAGTCTTATTAGGATTTTTGGTCTTTTAGTCCCTAGAACCAAACATGTAGGGACTAAAGACTTTTTAGTCCCAACTAAAAAGTCTTAGAACTAGAAAACCAAACAGGGCCTAGATCCATTAAAGTCCCATTTGATGTTTCAATCAAGTACTCATGACGGGCCTCAAGCCAACTCTGGATCAAAGAATTATGGGCTTCTCAATACAATATTGCCAAGCTGCATACGAACCAAACGTTGGTTTTGATATGATAGTCTTGCACTTCAAAATTGGCCTTGCATACGATGAATACACACCCCACCCATATAGTGGTGAAGCCATGGAAGATGTCTTTCCAAAGTTTACAACATCCTCAAATTGTTCTCTACAGACAAATTATGATTAACATCAGGTAGCGATATGTTTTAAGTCATATCATTTCATCATTATTTCACTAATTTAAAAACAGGCACCTTATGTTTCATTTAAAAAGTCATGTTCTAGTGTATTGTGCCCCAATGACGGACCCGGAAAAAAATTTAGCTTGGGGCGAAATCCAACAACAAAATGAATCAAGAAGACATCTTATTCACAATGCACCGCATCACATACTATTATCACACGCAATTATGGCAAAAACACTAGAATGACATATGACGACAAAAAGTAGGCGAAAACACAAGATGTTACGTACCTCAAGATTGAAGAATAAAATTTGAGATGCTAATGATCTAATGATTCAAATTACTTATCAAATTAGCATACTCTATTACTGTCTTTGCTAATAATTTGAGATGCTAATGATTTAATGATTCATGAACCCGAAAACAATACCATTTTTTCTTGCCAATGCGCTCACGGAGATGCCCCTTGAACCTCGGCCTCGACCAAATCCGGATGATGGTGGGCTGCGGCCCTTGCTCCTCTGCCGGCGCCAAAGCCAGCATCCACGACCATGGCCGGCCCCCAGCCCCCCAGGCCGGCGCCAAGCTGCTTTGCTCCTCTTCCTCGCCTCCCACCATCGGCGTCGGCCATCGCCCAGCGAAGCCAGCAGCGAGGAAGCGAACCAATCGGCGGGCAAGAGCGCCGGCGGAGGGCGAATAGGGGCGCCCAAGCTGCCGGCGGGGCAGCGGGCGGGCGGTGGGGCGAAGGGCGGGCGCAGTGCGCGATCGCGCCGTGGCGTGTGGCGAGGCGCGCGAGCCACGCGAGGCAAAGGTCGGCGACACCGGGCGGCGGCGGCGACGGGCGGCGTCGGGAGGAAGGGCGGGCGCCGCTGGGCGCGCTTTTCGCCGTAGCCGCGGCGCTGCCGATGTGTGGCGCGGGCGGCGCTGCTCGATCGCGGAATAGCGGCTCCAGGTCGGGACGGGAATTGGGGAGCGATTGGGCTTGGGCCTCAAGTGGCTAAATGCCTAAAGTACACCGAAAAAATGCCCAGCAAGACTGGAAGTCTGGAACAGGAGCCGCTCGCCGCTCGCGTCCCCCAGCGCCGCTCGCCGGCCGTTGAAGACGCCGGAGACGAGAAGAGAGGGTCCGGGGTTGGGTGATACGCCGTACGCTGGGCGGCCGCCCCACCCCCGCCCTAGGAAGGTCCGTCGTTGTTGTGCCCCTCATACCATAAACGAGAGCTTTTGCAAGCGCTACGACAATCCCACAAGAACCCGATTGGTTTTTTTAAAGGAGAACCTAGTTGTTAGTGTTATTTATGTTTTGATGAGGTGATAAAATCCGTCCACCCATTCATGAACAATGTTCTGAATACTTCGTTACTTTTCATTACAATATAATGCGTTTTGTTCATGATTAATTCACATCCATTTCTCCGATCTTTTATATACCACGCCTTTTTTAATTTAAACATGTTTATATACTAGCATCGCGCCCGTGCGTTACTACGGGATAACTAAATTTTATATAAAAATAGATAGATCACATGATAAGATAACAATGTTGTGAAACTAAAAACACATAGATCGCACCATGCCGCCATGTTGAGTCAATGATTACGTGCCAAAGCTGCCATAGATCCTCGGGCCGAAATTACAGAGGGGGCACGAGGGAGAGCTGACTTTGCTTTCGGCGGGTTGTGGCCACCCCTTGGAGCTCCCGCCGATGAAGGCGTGCTAGCATCCGGCCGCGATCGCGGCACAATGGCGGGCTCGGCGGCGTGGTGGCGTCGGTGGATCGTTGGTCCTTAGCGTGGCGAGCTCTACCTATCTTTGGCGTGCGGGCGAATGGCGAGCGAGGCCGTGATGTCTATGACGACCGCGGCGAGTGCGCCCGCCGGGAGGACGCGCCCGTGACCGGGGGTCGTCACTGCAGTCGGCGGGTCCTTGACGGGCGAAACCGCGGCGAGGGCGGGTCGTGGCGCCCGCAATGGTCGGGCGGCGCTAAAGTCCCAACGTTGGAGGGTAGCCGGGCGGGACCGTGAGTGCGTCAACGGCGACGCGATGGGAGCGCCTCGCCTCGCGTTGAGGGCACCGTGGGGAGGGTAGCGGAGCCGGGGCGGTGGTGCAGCCGTTTGCACACGGGGCGGAGGATGGGTCCGCCAGGAAACTTTCACGGCGAGATTTTTTTGTTGCCCGACGTCGAGCATGCCTTGCAGGCTATGACATTTGTATGAGAGATGGAAGTTCCATGGCTATTTGTTTCCAGAGAAAATCGTGTTAGCCATGCATGCATGATTAATGCGGATTGATTTTTTTTTCCTTTTGAAATCGTCGCAAGAAATGGAAAGGGGAAGGTGGCATTAGCCATGCATGCATGATTAATGACCAATCATTTTTTTCTTTCCTTTTGAATGCAAAAAAGGAAAGGGGAAGGAGGCATTAGCCATGCATGCATGATTAATGACCAATCATTTTTTGTTTCCTTTTGAATTTGTTGTAAGAAAAGAAATAAGGAAGGAGGTGTAGCCATGTATGCATGATTAATGATCGATCAATTTTTTCTTTCCTTTTCAATTTGTCGCAAAAATGGAAAGGGCGAGGCCCGGTGTGGTTTCGCATGGGGAGATGGGCGAGCCAAACCAAAAGTCGCACTGCAAAACTGTCCCACGCTTTGTTTTTTTTATGTTGTATATGTAGAGATAACAAGTAAATACCTAAGGGTATAAATGGATATTTTGATCTCTTCCGTCTATTACTAAAAGACAAAACAAAATCTTTTTTGTCATCATGATTTCCAAGTACTTCAGCTCCGAAGTCCAAAACTCCAAATTCAGTTGCCGCATTCCTCCGCCGTCCACCGCCGCTAGCGCCACTCCGGTGGCCGCGACCGTGAGGAGAGCGGTGACAGCGCAGCGTGCAAGCGTCCAATGCCGGCACGAGATCTGGGAATATGCCAATCGCCACCGGGGCCCAGCCCAAGCCGGGAGCCGTTCTGCTCCGTCGCTGGCTGCCCCGCCTGGCCTTGCGGTGGGCCCGCGGAGTCCCATGAGACTTGAGAGGCACGCGAGAGCTTCCAAAAAAGAAGCGGAGCAGGAGCCGCGGCGAGAACGGCAGGCGGACCGGCGACGTGTGGACGTCAGGCCTCGCGCCGGATAGCGTGCCCACTGGCGAGCTAGCGAGAGAAGCCCCTGCCACTCCGCCCACGGACTCCACGTTCACCCCGCACTCACTGACAGCCCCGCCGCAAGCTGTGTAGAACCCACAGATCAGTGACGCAAACCCATTGGTTTGTGTAGATGGGAGCTTTATGTGCGTCGCTACCTCGCCTTCCCATTCTTCCGCTCCACCACCTCCATGCCGCTGCTGGAAAGTTTTAAAACTCACGGGGAGCTTGGAGACTCCACGACTCGCCGACGACCGCCGCTTCTCTCTGCTGCCATTGTCGAGGGAGAGAGCGCGCGCGCGACCTAGTTCAGTCGATCGGTTTTCGGTCTTTCGGCGGCGTCAGCTATCCGCGACGATGGGCCTGCGCGTGGCCCCTACCGCGCCAGCTGCGGCCGGCGTGCGCGTGCTCGGCGGCGGCGGCGCCGCGAGCGTGACGCCACGACCGTGGGTGTCGGTCGGAGGCAGGAGACGCCTCTCTGTGCGGATGTCCGTCGCGACCACCGAGACCACCACCTCCGCGGCCGCCGCCGCCGTGGGCGCCGTCAGTTTGCTTTCTTCTCAGCTTCAATTTTTTTTAGTGGCTCGTTTTCTGCTTCTTGGCCGTCGCTATAGCTAGCCATGAGCCCATGACAACTCACGAGGGCTTCGTTTGGGGTGCAGTCGGAGGACCAGGCGCTGGAGGCCAGGAACTCGAGGACGGTGGTGGCAGTCATCCTCGGCGGTGGCGCCGGGACCAGGCTCTTCCCGCTGACCAAGCGCAGAGCCAAGCCCGCGGTGAGTGAGTCGGTTGTGTCTGAGGATTTGAACTCGTGGAATGGGAGGGAGACACATCACTGATGATGGGCTCATCTGATCGATCCTCTGCATTTCAGGTGCCAATTGGCGGCGCGTACAGGCTGATCGACGTGCCGATGAGCAACTGCATAAACAGTGGGATCAACAAGGTGTACATCCTCACGCAGTTCAACTCGCAATCCCTCAACCGTCACCTCTCCAGGGCCTACGATTGCACCAATGGCGTGGCCTTTGGAGACGGATTCGTCGAGGTGTGTGTTCATAGTGTAATTTGGCTTGTTAGTTGACATACCTATGGAAAGCAATCGTTCGTCGTCGCGAAAGTACGATAATTATCGTGTTGCTGCGCGGATCAATTTCGCGTGCCAACAGTGTGATTCCAGACACATTGTATATCTAGGGAATGACTGACAAAGCCACAAGGATTCGTTGTTCGACTCTCGTGATATGAAAAAGGGTATATTTGACAGATCGGGGCTCCTCAACTGTTTTTCAGGTTCTAGCAGCAACCCAGAGGCCTGGATCGGAGGGAAAGAGGTGGTTTCAGGGTACTGCTGATGCAGTTCGGCAGTTCGACTGGCTTTTCGATGTAAGAGTTCGGTTTCATGGGCGGTGCAAACATGCCCATATGGTGTCAGTGTAGGATCAAACACCCGAAACAAAATAGAATATTCTATTACTTGCATGACAAAACCATCTTTGCCTTTTTAATCATCAGTTCAAATCTGAGGGTCATTCCATCAATTAAAGTTGAGTTCAAAGGGACTGCCTAGTTCCTTAATTTTTTTACTTTATAATATTATACCGCAAAATTGTTCCTTACTGAAATGGTGATACACTAATGTTTTATAGGATGCAAAATCTAAAGACATTGAAGATGTGTTGATTCTTTCTGGTGACCATCTCTACCGTATGGACTACATGGACTTTGTTCAGGTAACTACACAAGGATTTTTTTTTCCCAGTAGGCTGTTTAAGTAGTATACATTTTAAAACTGTTTTTCTTTTTTTGGTGATTTCACTTGCAGAGTCATCGGCAAAGAGGTGCAGGCATCAGCATCTGTTGTTTACCAATTGATGGCAGGTGACTCTCTTTCCATTTCAGTAGCCAGTAGTCACTGTACAGGACTACTCAAGTGGCTTTCCATAGTAAATGTTTAGATTAATTATACTTTCTTTGATACGGTACAGGCAAAATATTGATTTTGAGCATCTGCTAAACTCTATTTCATGTATTTCCATACCCCTTTTGTTTTTTTTTGAAAGGCGGCAAATAGTTTTGCCGGATTTTTATAAGACAGATAAAAAAAAAAAAAAAAAAAAAAAAAAAATACAACTGATTCAACTAACGTTACCCCTTTTGGTCCTTTCCTCGTTGTGGATGTGATCATGAATGAGTTTCTTTTCTATGTCAGCCGGGCATCTGATTTTGGCCTAATGAAGATAGACGACACTGGAAGAGTTATTTCATTCAGTGAGAAACCAAAAGGAGACGACTTAAAGGCAATGGTAAGTTGGACTTTGTTTTCCTGCATTCCAAACTGACCTGTAGTTCTTTGGGTGCACAAATTTCAGTTGTCCTAGTATATATTACACTAAAGTAAACAGAAGCTCTTGAGCCATTTATTATTTTTTTTTATTGTCTGCAGCAAGTTGACACTACAGTGCTAGGCTTATCAAAGGAGGAAGCAGAAAAGAAACCTTACATAGCTTCAATGGGGGTTTATATTTTTAAGAAAGACATACTCCTAAACCTTTTAAGGTATGTGAATTCAACTCATTGGAGCTCAAGTTTCATTAAATTATCTATATGATTATCAAGACAAAGGGGATTTAGGATCCTCCATTTTATGTTCTCTATTCAGTTAACTGCTTAACTGCTCTCGTCAATCTTAAGCTGGACTGTATCATCGTTTGGTCAGATGGCGTTTTCCCACTGCAAATGATTTTGGTTCTGAAATAATTCCTGCTGCATCAAAAGAAATCAATGTAAAGGTACGTGCACATATGAATTTAGCATATTGGGCTCCAAGTAGTAATTACACTATTTAAGCATATGGTTGCATAGTTCAAGAAAACAGAATCACATCACTTTGCTATTCGCATTCAACAATAAAACGCATGCTAGTTATGTCAGAACTTTTTCAGCAACACCATCTTAGTTATGTATTAATCCTGTTTCATAATCTTGTTCCAAAATCTTGATATCATGGTGGACATTTCAGGCTTATCTTTTCAATGATTACTGGGAAGATATTGGAACTATTAAGTCCTTCTTTGAGGCAAACCTTGCTCTTGCTGAACAGGTATGCCTTTTATGACAGCAAACTTTTCGAGTAACTCTTTGTACTGCTTTGCTTTAATTTTTTTATATTTCTCTAGAAAAGAGTACTGAAGTAAACCCTTCTACCACACTTGTTCATTCATGTTCTCAGCTCTGCCATTATTCTTTTGAACGTTTGTGGTATTGCAGTGATTGTGAAACATTAAACTCTTCTGCTCACCTTTGATTAAACCATGCAGCCTCCAAGGTTCAGTTTCTACGACGCTGACAAACCAATGTACACATCACGGAGAAACCTACCACCATCTATGGTCAACAATAGCAAGGTGTTATGCCCTCTATCTGTACTAAAATGGGTCATCACGGTCGTCTTTTTTTGCACTATATTATACTCCCTCCATAACTGTTGCAAGTCGTTTAGGACAGCGACAACGGTCTTCAAAGCCTAACTTTGAGTTCTTATTTTTCTAAAAATATTAATTAAAAAGTGATATATGTATAGTTTTATGAAAATACTTTTCAAAACAATTCTATTTATATGGTTTTCACATTTCCAAACTCAATGACTTAAAAGTTGCTCCCTCCATACCTAAAAAAACTTGACGTTTAGGACAGCGACACGGTCTCCAAAACACAGGTTTGACCTCTTGTTATATAAAAATATTTATCGAAGAGTGATATATGTATACTTTTATGAAAGTATTTTTCAAGACAAATCTATTCATATAGTTTTCACATTTGCAAACTCAACAACTTAAAAACTATTGATGATTTATATTCCCAATGTTTGACCCAAACCTTGTCCTAAACGTCAAGTTTTTTTTGGGTATGGAGGGAGTATTAGGTCATTTAGATTCCCAATGTTTGACCGAGACATGTCCAAAACGACTTGAATTTTGAGTATGGAGGGAGTATATTATTTATTTCATGTTTGTTATTAATTAGTACCATGCTTCCATACCTTTGCTAAATTATTTTGATTTTTGGGGCATTCATTTACTGTTCCTTCAAATCCTATCTGCTTGATGTGCCACCCATCTAACACGTTGGTGTCACTGCAGATCACTGATTCAATCATTTCCCACGGATGTTTCTTGGATAACTGCAGGATAGAACATAGTGTTGTTGGAGTTCGTTCTCGGATAGGCTCCAATGTGCACCTCAAGGTTAGATCTCTTCCTTTGTTGGCTGAAGTATTTCATTATACAAATATAGAGAAACAAGTAGTAAGTGTGATAGATTTGATCCAATGTCCTGTAGTTAGCAGCTAATGTATTTTCATCTTTTCCCCTGAAGGATACTGTAATGCTTGGCGCTGATTATTATGAAACTGATGCGGAAAGAGGAGCACTGCTTGCAGAAGGAAATGTTCCTATTGGGATCGGAGAGAATACAACAATTCAGTATGAATGCATATTTTTCTTCTACCACTAACTCATTTGACTATTGTTTTTGAAGGAAACTCATTTGACTATTCAATCCTAATATCTTCTTTTTTGCGCTCTGAAAAAGTTTACCTCTACCACTAACTCCTTTGAGATCATCTTTTACTATTCAATCCTGACATCTTCCTTTTTGCTCTCTGCAGAAAGTGTATCATAGACAAGAATGCGAGGATAGGGAAGAATGTGATAATCTCCAATTCTGAAGTAAGCTTGACCTCTACCTCTGTATGACTAGCAGATTAGAAGTATCTGAAACCAGTCAAATAACCAGCAATTTGCAATTTGCAACAAAATAAGATGACACATGTATGTGTTATCGCAAGTTGTAGGATCTTCTTTCCCTCTGTCAGCATTGTTCTTTCATTTTTCTAATGCATACATCTTATGTATCATCAACTCTAAACCAAATCTTGCTGGCTATATTACGTTTTATAGGGTGTAGTGGAAGCTGATAGAACCTCTGAAGGCTTCTACATCCGAACCGGCGTCACTGTAGTACTGAAGAACTCGATAATTGCTGATGGATTGATCATATGAACTGAAACGGTCTCACAAGGCTGGTATTTCCTGCAGAAACAATCATAGGAGTTCTTTGTAGTTTTACAATAAGATGCTGTATAGCAGTCAAGAGGTTCTGCTTGTCTATACAAGAGAACTTTTGTCTACAAATCTTGTCTCACCATGCTGTATTCGACTCAAACAAAGTTGCAGATCTTTTTACGACAACACGTCAGTTGACGTGTTTTCCATTAAGAGCAAAAAAAAAATACAAGGTTCAGGCACAAATCACCAGCTCTAGTGCAGTGACGTGAGGAGCGTCAGCACTAGGCCCGCGACCGCCTCGCCGGAGGACCACCTCCCTAGCTACTGGATTCATAGTCATTCAAGAAAGAAAAAGTGCTGATGGATTGGTCATATGAACAGAACAGAAACCTATGTCTCAATTTATTTTCATCCTGAACAGAAACTAACAAAGGCTTACACAAACCTTTTCAAAGAAAAATGCTGATTGATTGAGACATAGGTTTCCATGTCGCAGATCATGAACATTGTCCATTTCATTTTTTCTTTCTTGGACACTTACACAAACCTTTTCATTTTTTCTTCCTTAATTAACAGCAAAAGCTTTATTCGAATCAGTATGCAACCAGTTTTCATGTTTCTTGTGCCAAATTCAATGTGCTTGATCATGTATTCACATTATAGATTGCATGTCTGAAACTGCATTACCAAGTAGAGGTAGCCTGCCTCGTCCTGATACTTAGCTTCAAACATGCGGGCATGCCATATAAAACTGATGTAATACTTCTTGTGATCAATGCAAATAATAAGTAACTAAGGGCACATTGTTCGTACTAAAGCTCAACAAGAAAATGATGTTGGACGATTTACAATTTTGCCTGTATAAATTTTAGATATGGTATCAGCTTGTCGAACAATAATTGCACTACAAGATACCAAAATATCACGGGAATTTTCTATAAAATAAATTGCATTGAATTTGATGCAAATTACCATTGAAGGGGTTTATACAACAATAAACAAACATTTCCCAAGAATGCCATAGTACCCACGAAACAAATAGCCGCTATATAGCGCGCCATTTGAAACACCGCGATCTTATTGTCAATTTCCACGCTATTGGCGCTATAGCACGATATTGCGCCGCTAAAGCGCGCTATTTCCACGCTATTGGCGCTATATCGCGCTATTTTCACGCTATTGGGCTATAGTGGCAGCAGCAGGTAGTGCTTCTGCCAGATAGTTACGCCATTATTGCGCCGCTATCAATAGCGGCGAATAGCGCATGAGAAAAGTCCGACGCTTATTTTCCATAGCCAGCGATCAAAAACATGGCATAGTACTCTGGAAAACATTTTGAGTTGCTGCCCAGTCCACCTGGTCAGGTTGAAACAGGGTAAGGAGTAAGAACTGCTTTACTGTTAGGAATACAATATGAATCGGGTAGGGAGATAAATGTGGCAACACACTACATGCATTTTTTTTCCCGCAATGGTGCTGCCTTTGTTAGTTTCTCTGCCTTATATTTTCATCCTAAACTTGGGAATTTCTGACAGAAACCTATGTCTCAATTTATATACACGTTTGAACATTTGTCATGAAACTGCCTTGACATCTTCTTCTTCGCTGGGCGGGTGTGTGTCCAGTTTCTGCTCCTGTTTTGGCATCCTGACCAATGAATTAAGGTTTAGTGATTGTGTATTTCATTATATACGAAGAAAGTTTTGGAGAGACCTCTTAAGTAAAAAAAAAAAAAAAAAAAAAAACCCCAAGGCAGCTATATGAACTGATAAAGCAGATGAAGAAGAGAGTTTGTCCCTCCCAGTCTGAACTTATCTCTAGAGAACTTGAAGTTCAGACTTGCTGATTTGCACAGCCGACCATACTACATCACACAGCTTCCAGACAATGATTTCACATACAGTAAAGAGCATGCTTACATCGAGTCAGTTTTGACTGTGGCTTGATTATATTCCATAGGAAGAACAATTGAGTTTTTGTCATCAGTATCTCCCTGCACAAGTAAATCAGAAGTGCAGTGTTCAGATAAACTTTGTTAAAAGAAAAGGTGTTCAAATAAACAAGTATGTATTACAAAAGTAGCACACCATTTTACTTGGATTGGCAAGATGCTGCTGAGTCATTTTTGGTGCATTCAGAGGACTTCTTAGAGTACCCTGAAAAATCCAAAGGTTAACTAGTAGGAATGTTGCTAATGGGGCCTACAAGCACAAGTTAGTCAGGTAATTTGTTGACCAATCATAATATGTTATTGGGAAGTTTGAAAAATTAAGGATAATGATGTTTTTCTTTGACACGAGGAGGAAAAAGGTACCAAACAGAAACAGGACAAGAAGTGCTATGATTAGCATAGAGAAAGATGTACCTTATTTGCCCACATTAAGCCGCAAGCATTGCAGAGGGACCTTGGACCAGCTGGGCCCCGACGCATAGCTGGAGTAAGCCTTGAGCTGATGCCACAATTTTGGCAACTAGCAAAACAGGCCAACATTAGTCAATACATTAAGGCAACAAACTTCTGCATATGAAACTGATGTAACATATACACATAATCACAAAATGAAAGGTGGCACATGATAACTAACTCACTGGGTTTCTCGAAAATGTTCATCCTCGACATTAGCTGGAGAGAGACAAGCTGCAGAAGAAGAGGCACCATCACCAAAATCTGATCTCCCAGCAAATTGACCTTTACGTCGTTTCATCCTAAAATATTATTGAGATCGTGCAATCCAAGATTCAGAAATAATTTACAACAAAAACATCACCGAGTAGCAATCACTTGAATGCAAAATATGGTTATGCAATGGTTACGGCAAATAAACCTAGGATATGTTCCCAGTGGTGAATGGTGGCGAGCAGCAATAGGTAGGCCAGGGTTTGTTCCCCTGGCAGCTGCAACAGAATGTAAACAGGATGATGGGGAAAAAAAAATAGAAGCACCTCTTCTAGCAAGATTAGAACAAAAACAGTAACTGGATTGAACCAGGTAGGAATGAAAAGAAGCACATTGGTTTCGGAAAAGGAGTGACTATGGAAAATCAGTGACTGGCAAGGTAATGACAAATTATACTCATCAGTTTCATCCTCCATGGAATCCATACAAGCCTTTTTTTTTTACAAGAATCCATACAAGCCTTTACATGATACTTCTTCCAAAATCCTAGATTAAACGGCATAAAAAGAAAGTACTTGATCATTTTGATATCTAATTGAAATAAGTCTTTTAAACATTCACATTGCTTATGACGACCATGAATTTCTAGTGATTTCTTAGATCACATTATCTTGAATAACATGCCTGTACGGCTGTACCTTTGGTGCAGAAGTACTCCAATAGGAAGATCCATGGTATCACTGCTATTTAGTTTTTCTCCGATGTTTGTACATGGATAAACTATTCAAGACTAAAATTGCAACCTAAGATTGGATAGGATAGCAGTGATAATAGTCTGAATATGGCATACGTATTCCTATTTAAACAGAGTGAGGTAAGGAAAGAAATTAAGTAAATCCTGGTCTTATATACCAAAGAATATTCTCACATTAGGAATGTATAGAAGCCGTGGCACATCCTATTTATGTGGTATAGCAATGTCAAAGTCAAACATATTCAAGTCTGCAATAAGCTGATAATTTTATCTAACGTGGAGACTAACAAACACAGACTCTTACAATTTATTATATATCAAATTCTTCAAATGACAAAAGACAATTTGTTAACCAATAATACATTTTTTTTTTCCAAAAAAACCAAGAATACTTTCAAAATTTCATTACGCGTGGACTTTAAAATTTTAAATATGCATGGACCCTGGTAGGTTATGATGGTCATTTCGCATGCAGCATAATTATATCATTGCTAAACACAGGGCATTATTCTGTCCTTACTTTTGGGCAACCTCCTTGCGCACACTGTATCGAATCCTTTTATCGAAACATCTTTCCTTTCTCTTCTCACGGAATCTCATTAAGGAAGCAACTCTTCTAGCAGCCACAGTTGTATTCTGCACATGAGACAATGCTTTAGGAGAAACTGGAAATACCTATCCTTACTGGAAGTGTGTGGATACCTTCTCATCGTTTGCTGTAGGAACAGTCATGTTTACCAAACCAGGCGGAACCTCGTACCCACCAAGTACTAAAAGAACGGCCTGAACCTGTTCAAGAGAAAATATTTAGGATATGCAACTCCCAATCCCATATCTCACTGACACGCTGGCTCACATGTGGCCCTGGGATACACATGTCAGTGAAACAATCTCATAACCATATACACTCAAACAAATCAGTAATGACATAGGCATATGGTCACCCTCAAAACCTTCAATATGGTAGCATCATGCTTACTCTGTTCTTGGTTTATCTTAGGACATGCATCCAGTGAAGCTTTTTCACTACATCACTAGGGTTCATGATTGCATTTATGCATTCTCACTAATACAATAGCCAAAGGAATTGAGATATACCCAAAAAAAAAAAAAAAAAAAAATCAAAAACACATTCCAATTGAAGACTGGCAAAACCACCTTGTAACTGTAAAGACCAAATAATCATTTAATTTCATGATCAGATCTCTCGTAAAACTCTAAAAGTTATTACCATGACTTTGACCAATCCAGATAAATCATCTCAATTTCTCATTTACAGAAGTTTCCTAATTTAGTTGCCTCCAGCTTTCCAAAGAATCTTCCCTAATAACTAGAACAAAAAAGAATCCTCAGCTTGCCAATGAGAAAAATTAAATCATATGAATGAAACCAGTCTAGTCCAGGACCACAGATGAAACATGCTTGCAATTTTTTTCCTTAAAAAAACATGCTTGCAAATTTTCATATTTGGGATCAAAACACTAATAAGACTTAACAGAGAATATTATATTCAGCAAACACGTGACTTCGCCACAACACAACTATAAAACATATTATCAATACACACAAAAACTGTCTGCCTATTAAAGGAACGAACCAACCTTTACTGGAAAAAGACCATACAGAAAACAGTACGATTCAGCAATCAAGCATTCAGCTCGATTCCACTCGAACAGTACAACGGTATTATCCATACTGATCGGAAAATGGCCAAAACCAATTCATAATAACACTATTAGTCCCTGCCATTACAAGATGACCAAAAGCACAGCCATATCATATAGCACGCATATTCTTCGGTGCAATTCAGCAAGGGAACAAGGGATGTGGTCAATTTACAATAGCGAATCAGAAACTGCGACTGACTTAGCCATAATTGGCAATCAAACCCCTTTGGAATTCAATGAAGAACGATAAAGACCGAATTTGATTTGATTTTTTTTTAAAAAGACCAGAATTTGATCATGTGCAACTCGACAGCAGAGCGCCTCCACAAAGCCAGAACAATATTTGCTAATTCATAGCCGGCGGCCCGGCGCCCGGTGCACGCTAATCTCCGGCCAAGACGATTAACGACGATCGCAACAAGTCAACGCAGCATATAGGAACCAAGGAAAGAGAATTTGGAGGGGGCGATGGAATTTGCAGGGGTGCAAGGAGCGACCTTTTGGGGCGGGACGGGGTCGAAGATGTAGACGTCGCCCTGGTACACCAGCGTGAGCTGCTCCGACGCCGCGCTCATCAGCGCCTCCGCCGCCGCCGCCGAGGAGGCGTTGCCCCCGCCGGCAACGGCGGCGCCATCCGCCAGGGGTGGCCGGGGATCGTGGTCCTCCGCCGCGGGCTCCGCCGCCATCGGCTGGGGATCGGACGGTGGAGATGCGTGCGGACAGGGGGCGGGCCGCGGACAGGCTCGGTTTGAGCGCACGTGTGGAGGATGGACGAGAGGCGCGCACGTGTGATGGGTGGAGACATATACACAGTGCCGGTGTACGTGTCCGCCCGTGGGGCGTTAGAGCTCACAAGCCTACGGCGTTCTGTGTTTTCCGCTTGTGATAACTAGGAGGACTCTCGCCGCAGCGGGTATGGAAAAAAATTTAAATGAGTTACAATGTCAATCACTAAGAATTGGAGACGATACATATGGGTATTGCCAAGAGAATCGGCAATGATTATCTTAGTTCTAATATTAACTAATAAATAAACCACAAAAGATATATAGGTTTTTATTTTTTATTTAATTTAATATTAGTTCCTAGGGCTGTTCATTGTCTTGGACGCATCAATCAATCAACGGATCATGGTATTTTTTTCCTCATTGAGAGATGAAATCACCCCGATAACTTGGAAACAGAGTATTTGAATAACCAAGCAACCACCTCACCACGATTCGAACTACACTTTGCCAATCGAACAACCAACCAATGCAACTTTATTGTGGTGCGGTGACGACCCCAAGGACACTCCTGCTCGCCGATGAACGAATGGATCACACCTTGATGCTGAAGCTGAGGAGGAACTTGTTCAGGCCAGCCTTCCAGCCACGGGAAGTAGTATCTGCACACCTTCCCCGATTCAGCATGGAAGTAGTATTCCGTGTACCCGGTTGCTGAAACACAGCAGGATGACAGTAAACACTATCAGTGCAGGATCAAATATAAACAGCCGAGAACTGAGCAACAGCTTGAATGGACCACCAAGGATCGATCAAGCTCTGGTTCAGTTCACTTCATTGCAAACGTAAAAATCGGACATGAAATGAAACAAACTGGATGAATCACCTGACAGGATTGGCCTCCACGGGAACGACATGACGCAGCTGTGCAAATTATCAGACAATTAACCATGGAGAGGAAAAATCTTAGCGTCATTGTTCTCTGTTATGCATCGAAGAGAGGTAGTCTAAGCATAAAGGGGGTTACTCACAGCATACAGAACAGCTATGATCTCAGTTTTTGTCAGCGCCCACTCGTGTAGCCCATTAGTTGCACATACTCCAGTTAACACCATAAAGATTGTAGCAAAAAAAATATGAATAAGCTGTCACAGTTAAGCTTGCAGGATATTTGATCATCACTGGAGCCTGTAACAGTCAGGGCACAAAAAGGACAGTAATCTGTATCAACATGAACATAAACTGTAAGCTAGGCCTATCTTGTTGTTGGCAAGAACACGCACATTTACAGTATGGATCAAAACTGCAACTAAAACATGACCTCTTTGATCGTGTGATTCTCAAATTCATGGCAAGGACACTGTAAACCTCAAATTTGGTAGTAGCTCATACAAATATCACTCATATACCTCCCGTTTGTTGCTTCCTGGAACACGGAATAGCAGTACATTTTCATTTGCTTCCTTCCCTCAAATCCAGATCATATATATCTACTTCATACATATCTGAACCCAACTATTTCTGAATCAGACATCTAGACCATAACAGTTAGCTTCTTAACTGAATATGTGCTCTTCAGATCATCTCCAATCTTCTCTTCAGATGATCTCCAATCTTCCATCTAAATTCAGATGAAAATACTGATTAGCCAATAAAAAGAACGGCAAATTTGATTTATCTAAAATAGAAATAAACTAAAAACGTCATTTAGCAAAAGAATAGAAACGATCACAGGAGGCCATTCAGATAAAAAAAACTATTGTGCTTCTTGGGTAAATCGGACGATGGGATGAGATTGGGAAAGCAGAGGCAGCGTATGCTAACCGGTACGCAAGAGGATGTGCCGGACAACAGCGTCTTCCGAATTCCGATCACGAATTTTTTGTCCAGTTATTGGCGCCCGCAGCTTCCCTCGCTATAGACGGGAGCGGTCTGATGGAGGCACGGGCGGCGCATGGCGGCGCAGCGACGCCTTCCTCCGTACCTGACTTCCACGTCCCTCCTCGTTTCCCCTGCGGACGGATCGGAGCATGGCGACGGGGTCGAGGTCGGGCGAGAGGCGCGATGCGGGCTGGTGGCGGCTTCCTTCTCCCGGCGAACTTCCTCGCCGTCGGCGGCCTCCTCCCCCAGGGCGGATCCGGCGGCGGGGTCGAGGGCAGGCGAGAGGCGCCCCTCCTCCCTCCGACGAGGCAGGCCCGACCTCTGCGGCGTCGTGGACTGGCGTGCAGCCTCCTCCTCCACCAGGTACGGCTTCTCCAACTGGTTGCCGGTCGCTCTCTCAGCCCCTCTTCGGTGGACGTCTTATGGATGCGGCGGTGGGGAGGCGAGGGGGCGGCGGCGGACTTGAAGACGCGATGGAAAGGCGAGGGGCCGGCGGCGGTATTCAAGAGGCAGACGTGCAGACTTTCGGGGAACGACGACGCGAAGGGGCATGAGCGCCGGGACCCGCTGATGACGTGGCTTCACCACAGCCCACAGAACTCCTAAGTGGGGGTTCCCCATATAGAAGGTTTAGATAAATAAACAAAAATTAGATATTATTTTTTATTTTTTAGCAACCTAAAAAATACTTCCTTCATTTCAAATTAACGTTTTGGTTTTTTAAATACATTTATTTTCTTTATACACCTACCAGTTGTTACGTTATGTGCAGGTAAATAAAAAAAAAAAGTATCTAGAAAACTAAAATATCTTATAATTTGGAATGGAGCTAACAGAAATCATTAATCAACATTGGGAGTACGCTATGGATATGGGTTCCCCGTTTACGAATGATGTCTCCGTGATGATAAAGTAGCATGTGGAGTTCGTTATGATGGGGAGTGAGAACGAGGCAGTGGCGGAGCCGGGTTAGAATCCAAGGAGAGCCAATTTTAGTCTTGTGATTAATCACTACCTAAACACAAATGCTAATAAAGTTTTGTAATAACGCGTTGAAATATATACTCATAGTATCATCAAGAGAAGCTAGAATAAAAAATAGCTAATGCAACTTTATGTCCTAAGTGAATGCATGTATGTGTGTGTGTGTGTGGTAGTTACAATTTCAAGTGGGGTGCATGCATACTAATCTATCTCGGGCAAAAAGGGGCCGGCGCCCGGTATGGCCTAGTGTGGCTCCGCCAATGGACCTAGGGATTGGCCAAAGACCAGGACCATTACATTAGAAATCAACGCTAATTGTGCTTAGCTATAGGAAAAATAATAATTTGTCCACTGTAATGAACGGCTGAAACTAGGGTCATAGCTTTAGTGGCGCCCTAGTGCTAGGTCCGCCTATGATTAATTAAGATGTTATGAGCATAAACCAAGTCCGCACCTTCAAAACTAGATCATAAAGAGCAAGATCAATAAGCTTGGCTATAAGCCAAATCCATATCATCTTGAGACAACACAAGAGACAAGCCATACAATAGCTTGGCTGTTAGTTTGGTTGTACAATTAATACTCATGTATTGAAATCACTGTAGTGCATCTAGACCTGTTGATCAACACTAAACACATTTATGTAGCCACTTGTGTTGGAAATATTCATACTCCCCTCCTGATGGTATTAGAAGTCGTTTAGGACATCGACACGGTCTCCCAAAACACAACTTTAACCTCTTATTATTAGAAAAATATTTATGGAGATGTGATATATGTATACTTTTATCAAAGTATTTTTTAAGACAAATCTACTCATATAATTTTTACATTTACAAACTCAACAACTTAGAAGTTATTGATAATTTATATTCCCGTGTTTGACCCAAAACTTGTCCAAAACGACTTCTAATACCAACCCGGAGGGAGTAGGTTGGGGGAGAGACCTTAGATCATCCCGAAATAAGACGATTCGCTTCTAGAGAGTAGGATTTGGCCCACGCATTGCAACTAAAATCATCAATTTGGCACCAAGCAGAGAGGATTTGGCGCGCTTTGCACGGGATGAGAAGTGGGGAATTGTTGTGGGAGGAAGAGCGAGGACACGATGCACATGGGATCGAGAAATGACCACATCTTGCATCGCTAATCGACTAGCTCGACGCTAAACCAGTTCTATGGGCCATGGCGTGGTTCCTTGTGCTGCAGCTCGGCTCGGCATGATCGTCTACCAGCTGCTTGTCTCCTCCTTTTTCTCTCTCTTTCACATAGGATTTTTGCTGAGTTGGCTTGGCTATAAGCCAAGTAACGTTGGTTTTATTGTACCTTCTCTAACGGAACAAAGAATAGATTTAGAATCTGAATTGTCTCAAAACTTTTAAGCCTATTGTTTGAGCCGGCTTAAAAGCTAACTTTCTCGTTTTTGGTTATGGCTATTTTATTTGGCTTTTGTAATAAAATTTGAGGTTCTTAGCACATTAAAAAACCAAAAAAAATAATCCTTAGAACAAGTTTTTCTAGCTTTTCAAAAGCCAACTCAAAAGATGGGATATCTCCGGGTTTTGGCTACCAAAAATCAAATAAAAGTTGAAAAATCAGGGCCTTAGCCAAGATGAAATACACAACCACCTACTTAGAACATGTTTAGATGACTAGGACGATTTGCCAGTTAGGAGTAGCCTAATTTGGAAGATACCCCCACGTTGCAAGAATTTAGACTAAAAATAAGTGATGATGTGAATAGCTTGCATTAAGATTAAGATTGAAAAGCTACTGTGGTGACATAGTTAAGAGAAAAAAATGACGTGGATAGTTAGTGAAAGATGATGTGGATGACGTGGATAGTTAGTGAAAGATGATGTGGATGACTTGCATGTTGAGATAAAACTTCTAGCGGGGATGCACTAGGCGTCGGTGTGCTAATTTTATCTATTTTAAGCTGGCTGACAATTTGCTCTTATATTCAAACATTTTTTTCCATCGTTTTGGTCATTGTTTGCCCAATTATAAATGTGTTGGGCCGATGAGGATATGGCTGCCTTTGAGAAAAGGGGGAGGGGTTATATGTGGCATTTATGGGCTATTTTGTTCTACTTCTTTAAAATAAAAAAAAAAAAAAACCTAGCAACTATGTTGGCTCTCCGGATGAGGATTGACCTATTCTTTTGGACTTTGGATGTCTAGCCAAAGTACTCGGAATATGTGTGATTTAGGATTTGCCTTGCCTTCATAAGAGAGCCAAATTGGTCTCCAAGGTGGGCTAGTTTCTTGTTGTTCACACTAAGAAGGTGAGGCAAGGCAAGGCAAGGCTAGTCCGATTTGGATTTCGCCATAACTTGTAGACGAGAGAGGCAAATTGGCTCTCTAGGCGGACAAGCTTCTCGTTGCTTGCGCTAGGGCGGTGAGAAAAGACAAGGCTAGCCACACTCAGAAACCAAGCTTGCATGCCCTGTGTCCGGTTTGGATTGGGCCCATAGTGGCTCGTCTTATATATTGATATGAGATTGTATAATTTAATATTACTTAGTTGTTGAAGGTAGGTTAGAGTAGACCAATATACCAAGGTTATTATAGAACACCGTCCCCGGTTAATCTTTTTACGTAAAGTGAGGACGAAAAATATTAGTTAGTTGTTATGGATATGCTCACATATCAGTAAACAGCATTTCAGGTTCTACAAGAAAGAAAAGAGTGACGATCATTTTTTCCAGGATGTACAAAGAGAAGAAGGGTGACGATTCTTTGACTAGACCATCTTGGATGCAGATCACACTCTTAAATTCTGGATCGGTGCTTACCTACAAAGTCAAAAGGAGAAGTCAGAAATACACGCTAGTCAGATGCATAGACAGTTTTGCTGACTATTCCCAAAGAAGAAAGATAGATCTTGCTGACTTATTGCAGCTCGCCTTCACACAAGTTGCATATCTTCAATCTTCTCTCTCTCTCTCTTTTGGTGCTGCTGCAGGATATTGCCCAAGCTTCGTATACACTATATATACAGATCACTACCGCAGAGGCCATGGCCACCATCAGAAGCTGTTGAACATGGCCACCATCAAAGCTTTCTCTTCCAGGCTTCTTCCAGTGGCTCTCCTGCTGTGTGGTAGTGTTTTATGCCTCTACACCCTCTCTTCTCGCTTTGATTCTTCTCTGTGCCATCGTTCTCTTGCTCGATCCGTCTTGAATGATGTTCATTTTCTCAATTATGCAGGGCTCATAGTGATGGGCTCCATTCCGGCATTGGAAGCAAAGGAGAAGGATGGGAAGGTGTGCATCCAGACCTGCCAGGAAGCGTACTACATGACGTGCCCGTCCACAGGCAACGCGAAGCTCAGCCCGGCGTGCAACTGCTGCCTGGCCAGCCTGGCCAACGGGGACGGCTGCACCATCTACTTGAAGGACGGGACAGTGGAGAAATGCCCAAGAACCTGATCGCCGGCCTCTTGTGTATGGTCAAACAATAAGATACTAAGGTCTTGATGTTGAATAAAAGGTCTCTCCCTTTGCGTACTACATAAGTGGGAGAATTCCTGTTGAATCCAACTCATCTTGCAAAAGTAAACGAATTGTGTCGTAAACATTGATTCAGTGGTTTCACGTGACTCCATCAGTAGGTGACTTGAAGTTACATTCAAGCATTGATAGGCTAAATTTATATGAACACAGGCAGTACCATCAAAGATAGGTACACAGAGAGAAACCAAAAACCACACACACACACACACACACACACACACACACACACCAAAAAAAAAAGAAGGAAAAACAGAGCTAATTCTGCTAGATAGTTCAACATCCAGTTCAATACGGTTGAAAATGAATTGGAAGTAGTTGCTGCAGCTGCTGCTACAGCAGCACCCCTCAGCAGAAAGTGTAGTAGCAAGAAGCCACAGTTGCCGCCGCTCCTAAAAAAAAAGGGCAGCCGAGCAGGCCCAATTGCTAGCTAAACAACGGCAAGTGAAAACTTAGGGGTTGTTTGGTTTTGGGTTGTTTGGTTTCCACAAGTCACATGACTTATTAGGTCAAAAAGTAAAATAAGTAACTTATTTTACCAAACAATCATGACTTATTAAGTCATGGGACTTATAAGTTAAGTTGATACACTTCTAATTAAAACTTATAAGTTATAAGTGACTTATTTACCAAACATGCATGACTTAATAAGTCACTTATTTTTAGTCACCTGACTTGACTTATGGAAACCAAACAACCCCTTATACATGCACAATGTCCCCTTATACATGCACAATGTATAACAAAGTTATAATCCACATCCATAGAGCTTACAGGAATCACAAAAAATGTTACAACATGAAGCAACTGGGAGCATAACTCTTCTTATTCAACAATACTAAATTCTTTAACAATAGAATGAAGTAATATTTTTCACTTGTCTTCTCCAAACTAAACTTCAACCAGTAAAACTGAGACTTACAATACTAGATATTTTCATGTCAGAAGATTTAGAATTGCGTTCAAATCAGAAATGTAGTTAAGTTTAATATGCAAAGGATGTTACTTTGCTTTGTCCAATCCTACAAGGTACCATGGTAGTACAACAATGAGATTTAAGAGAACAATTGACAAATTTATGTATGATAAGAACAGCGTATTCAGACAATGATAATCAATTACACTCTTTTTTTAAACTGATTACACTCCTGATTTAGTTATCAGAACAATCAGAGAAATGTCTCACTTCATTTGGTCCAGAGGTTAAGCATGATCAATTTTCTTCCAACTTTCAACACAACATTCAGTGCCTGCATTTCTGAAATCTTGAAGGGGAAAATGACTTCCTCAAAGAAAATTCCCCTTAGGACACCCGTGCTATGTAATCTATCTACTACCACTTTCTCCTGTGCTAGCAGCCTGCCAGGCCATGCACTCAATGGAGATTTTCCTTTCACCTTGGCATTCTCAACCGCCTATATTTTTTTTTTTAGCGAGGAGATCCTCATTCCCATTGCATCACAACGGAAATACATCGTCTTTACATCCAGAAACACGAACCGACGACGCTGACCTATCGAGTACTAGCAAAAGGGGGCATAGTCCAATGGGTACGCAGCAGATTATGATGATAGAGGATCAAAAGAAGCAAAACACAGTTCCCAGATATTAGAAAAGGCAGACGCAAAGGAAGCCATACCCATCTATATGCTGAATCTAGCTAATTGTTTCAGAAACTCCATATCACAACTGTATAGAGAAGAATTTAAAGACCTCAGAAATTATCGGCGGTAATATTGGTAATTCTGCAGAAACAACTTATTTGATTCACAAATCAACTATTTAAGCCAGCCAAAAAAATACCATTCAAACTGAAGTTCCACAAACATAATCGAATGTTAAGCATGCCAGTTTTTATACCCAGAACATTGACTCGAACATGAGACCTTAGCAAGGTCTCAACTATAACCACAATATAGTAACTTTCATATGCCCACTTGACAATCTCAGCTCAACAGATCAATGTTATATAAAATTTTCAAACTGTGGTGCTATAAAAGTAGTTTCACCAGGCCATGACCATTCCAACTAGAGTCAGTAGTTCAAATTTCAAACCAAATTCTGTAAAAAAGGTAACACCTACCATAAGTAACATAGTACCACCAATGGTGTTCAAAAGGCAACTGCAGTAGGCACCCGAAAATTATTGTGGAAATAAACTATTCAGGCATAATGAACAGAGTTCCCAGAAACGTAAATCCATGAACTGTTAAGCATGGCCCTGGACATGCACAGAACTATGATCCTCAATACCAATCTTGGAAACTTATGAATAGCTGGACTTTAACTACAAGATAGCCACATTGCATTCATATGAACACATGACTTTGACTACCTCAACAGACAGATTTAAAAAACTTTATAAACATTGTTGTGCAAATCAAAGTACTCTAGACCATAACTATTTTACCAGACTACTCTAGATGAAAGTTTCTACTACAATAGTTCATAGTTCAAACAAATTATCGAGATGAAATACAGCTCTCCTGCATTGTTTTACAATAAAAATGCTCTCCTACATTGTTTGACAATAAAAATGCTCCTGCATTGTTTGACAATATTGCCAGAAATGATAGCAACTCACTAAAGTATCAGTAATTGTCCAAATGCAAACAACTTCACAGTTCAAAGTATCCTAGCTTGCAAAACCTTGCCTAAAGTTATCAATTTTTGCAATGATTGCGACGACCCCAGAACGACAAGTGAAGGCCACCTGATTAAAATCCTCTCTTTAAGAAACAGAATTAGCAAAAGATGGAACTCTGATGCTGCAAATTCCCTATATGTCACTAGTCTCATAAAAAGCAATGATACAGAACTTGAAGCTCGATCACTAAGTCTAAGATAGTATTGCACGAAGCCCAATTGGCATTTGCACTGGCAGTGAAATGATCTCCAGTTAAATTTACTAATTATTGACTCTTTGTTGCAAAATTGTCTCCTTTTCATACAAGAAACACGAAAAAATCAACAAACGAGGGCATACAGAGCTCTCGTCGTCTCACTCGAGGACGATCTTGGCCCCGACCGCCCGCATCTTCTCGGCGATACTCTCCGCCTCCTCCTTGGGAACTCCAGCCTTCAGCACGGCAGGCGCCTTCTCCACGAGCTCCTTGGCCTCCTTCAGACCCAAACTCGTGAACGCCCTGAGCTCCTTGATGATCTTGAGCTTCGCCGCGGCGTCGAACCCCTCCAGCTTCACGTCGAACGCCATCTTCTCCTCCTTGGGCTTCGCCTCCTCGCCGGCAGCCCCGGGGCCTACTCCTCCGCCGACGAGCGGCGCGGCGCCGCCCGTGAGGATAGCTAGTGGGGGGCATCTGGTCGACACCGAGGCGGCCGCGCAGGGCGTCGGCGAGGGAAGAGGCCTCGAGGAGGGTGAGCCCGCAGATCTCGTCGACAAGCGCGGAGACGCGCGGGGTCGGGGTGATGGCGGTGGAGAAGGAGGCGGCGGGGAGGGTGGAGGGAGGATGGAGGAGGCGGCGGAGGTGGAGGAGGCGGGACGCCATTAGGGTTTTCGTGCGGGGCGAGCTGACGCCGTCGCGGCGACCGGCCGGGCAGAGAAGAGTTCGCTTCAAGTGAAGGGACCACGTTTCATGACTTTCATCACTAGTTCGTCACTTGAAGACAGAAAGCGAATTCTGAAAATTACGTCTACTGGATTGGTGAAAGAACAGTGCACGCAAAAAAAAAAAATTGAGTCATGCTTCCTCCCCATGTAACAATCTTTTTTTGAGAAAAAACTTAGTAATTTTTTTTACGAGCTTAGAGCATCTCCAACAGTTTATGATTTGGCTTTCCTATCCTCGATTTTTGAGGAAAAAAAACACTCTCGAATAGTTTGGCATATGGCTTCCCCATCTTTTACCCATTTCCAAAACATCGATCAATCTGTGCCAATATACGTGCATTAGGGAGCCACACATTCGTTGTTTCCCTCCACACCGGTTGGACCCCAAGGGCCGAGAGATCGACCACCTCGAGCCGCCCTCCTACATGAGTGTGGCACTAGCCGACATCACCTCAAAGTGGCGGGGCTTG
Organism: Hyparrhenia diplandra; assembly: GCA_015847255.1. NCBI lineage: Eukaryota > Viridiplantae > Streptophyta > Magnoliopsida > Poales > Poaceae > Hyparrhenia > Hyparrhenia diplandra. The sequence continues at coordinate 83,252 of JADLZK010001559.1, read as the reverse complement.
CATGGTGGTGTCGGCGGCGACGATCTCGCTCACTCCAAGGCATGGAAGGCATACCCGCGTGTCATCTTCATGGAGTCAACCATCTTCAAACAAATTTTGTCAAACCGTTGGACATGCTCTTAGGGGGCCATGGCCCCCCCCCCCCCCTCCCGCTACACATATTTCACATCGCTTAACATCTTTCTGTCCCTATGACTTGTAAATGTGTGTTACTATTGCTCAATTTGATTGATTTCTCTATCAATGCACGCCCAACATCATTTTGCATGTAGCTTTTCTTTAAAAAAATATGGGATGAGACAATGTAGTGGGTATGTGTAACTCACAAAGACTTGATTTGTTTTCACCTATATTTTTATTTCGTAATGTGGGGATTTTTTTAGTTATCAATTTTGCTAGTTCAAAATTCTGAAATGACAATAAGAATCAATTGTAAGAAACATAAACGGTCTAAAAAAAATGCCTCCCTGGTGGACGAGAGTAGAGCAGGGGTAAATAGGAAGTTGGAATTATGGAGGCACAAGCTAGAGTCAAAAGGGTTCAGACTGAGTAGGACCAAGACCGAGCACATGATATGCGACTCCAACCCGACTAGGCATGAGGATGGGAACGTTAGCCTTGATGGACAATTGGTGGCCAAGAAGGATACTTTTCGGTATTTAGGATCTATGCTACAAAAGGATGGCGACATTGATGAAGATGTTAGACATAGAATCACAAATGGGTTGGCTTAAGTGACGCCAAGCTTCCCTAAGCATCCTATGTGACAAGAGGGTGACCACGAAGCTAAAAGAGAATTTCTATAGGATGGCGATTCGCCCTACGATACTATATGGTCTTGAATGTTGGCCTACAAAAAGGTGACATGTGAGCGTGGCGTAGATGCGTATGTTGCGTTGGTTTTGCGGGCATACTAGAAGGGATAGAGTTCGAATGAAGATATTCGGGATAGGGTCGAGGTGGCTCCTATCGAAGAGAAATTGATTCAACATCGGTTGAGATGGTTTGGACATGTTCAACGGAGGCCTCCCCGAGGGCGCCGGTGCGTAGTGAGGTTTTAGAGCGGGTAGATAATGTAAAGAGAGGTAGAAGTCGACCTAGACCGACTTGTGAAGAGTCGGTTATCTTATGCCTTTGTGTGTGTGGTCTTTTATTCTTGTTTCATATGAGTTTCATCTCTAGCCTACCCCCAACTATCTTGGGACTAAAGGCTATGTTGTTTTGTTGTTGTTGTTGTAATGCTGTTGCATGGTAACAAGCAAGCGGGGGTGTTCAGATGCAGGGATTGGAATGGAATTCTAGTGGATATGCGTGGATCCTCTGTAGTTCAACTCGATAAAGTGTTGACATTCCATAATATAGGATGTTTAGTTTTGTCCCAAACAAATTTTTTTCTAGCTTTTACTAACTTTACAGAAAAATAGATTAATATCTAGATACAAATAAATCCACTATTAGGGTATATTTCAAGGTAAAATTAACATAATTGAAGTATTAGTAAGATATTAGTGTGTTTTCCTACAAATGTAGTCCCAATAAGTGAAATTTGTTGAGAATATAATTAAACAATCTACATTTCGAAATAGTCGGAATTCACTATCTAATTGGCATGCTCTTTGATGGTAAGGTGTTCGATCACAATTTGCTAATTCCTTTTTTGCCTTTACCATTTCTCTCGATGTGCTTCAAAAAAAAATGAAATATTTATGTGAAAGTAAGAAATTTGAAATAAGAAGCTTCGAGAATACACTCAAGTTGAAATTTAAAAGTATTCAAATATTCTTCTTCTTCTTCTTTTTTTTTCCCAGAAATCACCGTGATCGACATTATAGAATAAAGTTGAGAGTTGAATTTCTGCGAATACCCATGGTTGATCTATCTTTGAACTGTGTCGTGCAGACGATATATTGAAATGGTGTAATGGAGGTCATGCATGCGCAAATACAGGTAGAGCCATAGTAGATGTGTAGTTAGTTGTGTGGGAGCCTGCGATGTTTGTTGACTTGTCGTTACTTGAAGAATCTTCGGTACAGTACTACTTGACTGGGTTTGGAATAAGACTATCCGCACTTTCGTACTTTAACTTCATACTCTAAAAGGAATATTCTATCCTAATCATCAAGATTCTCTACTTTATTTACTGAGTTTTTTTTTGACTCGTCCATACTTTACAACATATTCTATCCCAACTATTATCAATGGGGCCCACTTATAATGTTATCTAAATATATCCATGTGAGATCTAGTTTTGAAGTATTTATCGATACGAATTCAATGGTGTAATCGGAATTTAATTTGGTTTTTTCGTTTACGAGTTATAATATTTTTTTGGTAGTTTTGATAGTGGGCCCGCCTTTGGCACACCTATCTAGGCATGCACACACGATGCTGTCCCACGTTCCACGCTCTCCCTCCCCACATGGTGGCCCTGCGCGTTCTCAAGCGTTCTGCCGTCGTCTGTATTTCCAAACCCCATCCCGCGAAATCCGAAGTGCCCGTCAAGCAGATTTTTACGCTAAATTGCTACTTGAGTACCGGCATCGCGTACAGGTCTTGGATAGTCTAACATGCCGGAATCTTTCACCTCCTTCCTTCCCTCTGCCTCACCTAACGCAATTTAAAGAGAAGATTGGTGGAGGAGACGCTCGGCGAGTCGCCCACGGTAGTAGATTTTTTTTTCTGACCGCTCTGGTCTTCATCGATGGCGTGTAGCACGCCGACTGCGGCGCCAGGCCCTTCCTCCGTGTGTGCCGCGGGCCGGTGGAGGTGTCTTTGTTGTCGCTCGGCCGAATGGTCGCGACCAGCGGTAGCGTTCCTTCCTTCGTTGGTCGGACGAGGGATGGTCCCATCTGCCGGGTCGCGGCCGGAAAATTCTACATGCGTCGGCCGCCGCAAAGACGCTAGCGCTGCCGTGGGGCCCGCAAACGTGTTCGTTCCCTAGCGGCATGGCCTTCTTCGTATTGCACTCCGTTGTCGATCGCCAGATTCCGGGAGCCCGCGTCGGGACTCCTTTGGGTGCGAGGTCGGCGGCCATGGTCACCGGAGGGGCGGGCTTGTGTTCGCTAAGCCCGGGTCGGGCCTTGGTGGGGTCACTATCGTTTTAATGTGCGGCCAGCGTGGTCGGGATCGGCTGAGCCGGCTTTCTCGTACCCGATTCCCCGCCCCGATTTGAAGGGATAAAATTCGCCCATCCCTGTTCCTCGGGCCCTCCGTTCATCGGCGGCTCGGGTGAGTTCTTCTCTTTCCCTACCGCCGTCTTCGCGCTATCCTTGTGCTCCCTCTCGGCGTCCCGCGCCCTTCGCCGAACTCGACGAAATTGCTCTTCCTGGCGCCATTGCTCGGACCATGCCCACCGCGGCGGCGGCGCCCCGCGTTTTTGTGTTTCCCGTTGACATCCGCATCCGCATCCGCCGCGCCATCGAGTGGAGAAGCCGTGTCGCCGCCCGTCGGAGAGTAAGAAGGAGGGACGCCATTCCGCCAGGCCGCTTTGTTGGGTCGGGGAAGCGGGCGGCGCGTCCGTCTTTGTTGGTATAGCCACTTCACCCGCCCCTCTCGCGTTGCTATTATTTTACGTGTCGTCATTGTCGATTCTTACATGTTGGCCTCGTGTGATGTGGGTTTCGTAGTTGGCCGTTGTCGATTCTTACATGTTGGTCCCTCCCCTCGCTCGGTTTCCATCCCTCACGTTTTTACGCATCGTCCTCGGTGCTTTTGCGTTAGGCAACCTATTTTTAGACATGGATGCATTAGGCATCACTAACAGATATCCGGGTAGTGCGCCCGGTCCTTTTGTTCATCTGTCGTGAACGAACGAGCACTAAAAAATTTGGCCTACAAGGATGGTACTCCCGCATACGATGTGTCTATGATTTTGCATAAGCAATGTTAAATTACGTCTTCCTTTGCTCCAGCCCCAAAATAAAAAGAAGAGTGATAATTTGTCGAACTAAAATATATTGATTTGTTGGCACCAAAAAACCTCGATCCACCTCCCGTGACTTTGAGCGACCAACTCGCCCCATAAATCATATTGATACTTTTAGTGTATTGCTTTAGTTCTTGGAAAAAAAGTTTGGTTGGATGATTTGAGGGGATGATGCTTGATCCAACCGAAGCCTTAGTTAAATATGAACCTAATAAGAGAGGTGGGGTGATGAAATCCATACTTTGCATTCTTGACCCTTGCTTGGTGTGGAAACCGTTTATAAGAACAAAGATTTTCTTGCCCACACTTGGGTAAGTTAACTTGGGGTTCTCCTAAGTCAAGTTCTAAATTCTATGCTTTGAGTTTAGACATTTGAAAAATGATATACATAAGAATGGATTTGGCTCGAAATATGGTTCCATACAAGTATTCTCATTGCTATGTTTGATAAATATTACTCTGAAATTTGTATTGCAAAGACAAAGAACAATGTTGAAAATATCACTTATTTATATCCGGATGGAGTAATAACCGCTACACAAACTAATTCATTGTGGGTCAATGTCTATGCTAAATCTTATTCTTTAGGATTTCCCACGTGTTGATTGCTCTTCTTTGTGTGCACAAATGGTAATTCTATTTACTTTACATAATGAGTGCTATATGGACGTATTAATCGATTTTATTTAAATACCGAATGTTACATGAACGAAGCACTGATTCGAGTTCCTTTGGGGGTCCCCTTCAAGTGCTACGCTTCCATGGTGTCCCCCACCATAATCTGCTTTTCCCTCGTCCCGTAGCTCCTTGTTAGGATGCGAGGTCGCCGTGGGTCGCCCAAATGGGCTTGCTTTCTTCCGGAGAGTCATGTATGTGACTGTTTCGCACATTTTCATGGTCGATGTAGTGAATCGTAGATAGTTAGCCCTTTGCATTGTGTCTTATTTTCTTTATCAAGTTTGCGGCCACCGCTTAGCTTCTTCACGGGTGCCTCGCACACGATCCTTCAAACCAAAAAAAGAAAACGTATGTGCTCGCTCCTATTGCCTTTTCTCGTCCCTTTGCTTAGCAAATCCCATTGATCTTGGGTTAATCATTTGTGTGGCTCTTTCCTATAGCGGAAGGTGCTCATTATATGCCCAAAGACCCTCCCCGCTTCCAGGAAGTCTCGGCGTAAAGCGCATGAAATATTTAAACCGTAAGACAATTGCTAAGTCGTGCTTGCTTCTTATAACAATTCATTAAGGTTCTTTTTAGATGTACCCATACCGATATGTGTGATGTGGTGCCCCTCTTCGCTCTATTAGGCCCACTAGATGATGCAGGTGCATCCGGCCGTGGCCATTTCACCCAAGAGTACATTGATGCATTGAAAGGTTGGGCCTTCTTTTTTTTCTAGATTGAGTGTAGCCTTTTTATGTTCCTATTTGTGTTGATGGTACCGATTTTATATTTTTTTCCATGGCCTATGTTTTCCGTGCACCTTGCGCTTACCAAGACTATTCCGGACTTTACATCTATAATCTCATGCCTCCTGTTTGTTGCGCACTCCGCCACCGAATCGTGGTTCCCTTGAGACCCCAAAGTCAAACAAAGCGTAGGAGAGGGTAATATATTTACTATGCCTCCAACTCATTCAAATGACTTTTCATCCGTACCTAATCGCTATTCATGTGCGGTCGGACCAGGGGTGGCAAGACCCCTCCCTCTCGCCGTAAGCTCCTTATGCCAAATGATGATGAAGCTACAGATCTTCTTGTGGACGCCCGTGCTCCGTGTATGCTTACAATCTTGCCTTGTAGGATCGCCCCGATGCTACCTCTACCTTACCCATTTCAATTGATGCCTACTATGCAAGCCACTCCCTAAAACCGCTTTATGAACCACCATCCTTTGCCTGCTTTTTCACCGAGTTTTTTATAAACCGAAGCACCACATCCACATATATTGATTGTTCAAAGGATGATGTGCTAATCCATGGCATCTTCTCTCGCAACTTCTTGCGGTAAACGCACTGGACGGAGTTGAAGATTCTCATGGTGAACGCTTCTCTCGTAACATTCTCCGCTGCGCAAATGAGCACCTAGATAAGGTAGAGCCCTTAAATCTACACTCCTTATTTATCCATCGCATTGCATTTATGCTTTGTCTGGGCCGACCGGCAACCGTGAGATGTTAACTCGAAATCTTAATCGCATATTCGCTTCCACAATTCCACAAAGACCACCACACAATCCTGCACAAATATGGATATTACGCTTGCAATTTGCCCGCCATTTGAATCATTATGTTTCCATTGTTAATCAAAAAGTGTAAATAGTACAAATATGGATTATGAGGATGGTACAGGTTCATTCAGTGCTCAATATTGATTACGCACATTGCACATGCACATTACGCTTGCAGTTCAGCTAATAGCACCGGATGCCAATTTGTAAAATTACTAAGAGGTGGTGTCCATGTGCGGTGCAGTTAGCCGTTTACTCGGACTTTTGGTTGGACTGGCTCGCTAACATCCGGCCTAGAGAAGACTTACCGCCCCCGCTGGTGGCGTGGTATCCTCTCGCCGGGAACTAACGCATCATGACTTCGTGTTCGCTGGCCCCCCCAGTATGGGCCTGTAGGCGAAAAAGAACTTATTTAATTACCCTATCCAAGTGGGTGTAGTAGTGTGATCTTTTTCTTTAGTTGATGTGGACTTATTGCTCGATGGCACTTCACCCGGCCTCGTGCATGTACACCGGGCGTATGGGTTGTTGAGACACCGGTTTTTTCGGACGGCAGCCAGGTTATTACGCCGGCTTGCACCTCGGTAAGATTCTCGGTAGCGTAAGAACACTTGCGAGGGTTGCACCCTTGCTAGGCTCCCTGGTATAACCTGTTGTAACCTATATTTTGTGGACTTGTCGAAACTATTCAAAATCGTGCAAAGAAACCCCGCTACTATGCTATTCTATGGTTGTGCTTGTCAACTTCCTTGCTATTTTTTCCAATGTAGTAACCTGTCGTGAGTGTGGCGTTCCCATGTTCAAGATAGCCGTGTGTGTGACTATATTGCTAGGTTATTCTCTTCGTTGGTTTCTACCTCCGGTTCAATTGGAAAACCTTGATCTATTTGTTAATTTGCTTTTACATGTGCTTTCTAAGACCGGTGGAATCATGCCATTAGGGAATTGCTTTTGCTAAATGACTACGTCGGTTGTCAAGACTTTCTTAGTGGTCCGGTTTATGTCATTATTATGCCATTAGGGCCCCGCTTGCTAAATGCCTACAATTTCAATTACGCCCTGCGTGATGTACGCGCATGTGCTTTGAACAAAATTTCAGTTACGTGTGACCATCCGGTACTCTAACAAGTGTTAAGTATTTTAGCGCCAGCCCCTCGAGACTATTCAAGTGCAAAGAAACAAACCGCTCTTATCCTATTTGTATGCCAATGGGGCTGGTATTCTATATGTTCAAATTCGTGCTACTCTATATGCTCAAATTCTAATGCTCAGTATACGAATGTTTTCATTCTTTATTTTGCTAACAAGTGATGCAAAAATTCACATGTCGATCTTTGGTATAGCATATATTCCCGTACATGTTTTGGGAGACCGAACCATTCAAGTAGTATTTGTGATTTGAAACAATGGCATCGTCCCGCTCTAAGTGTTGACATTTGGTAGCTAACATCTACCATAACCTGTCCAAATATTTGCTGGCCGATCTCGCCGCGCATGGGCGCCGCTTTGAATCACTAGTTCAGAATGTTTGCTGCAAATCTCCATCCGTTGCCTGTCAAACAAAGCGGTGTCGTTCATGGCCCTTCTGAACCCACACCTTGTGGTGCCCAAAAACGCGCCAATTGTCAACCGTCGAGTTTTCTCGCTGTGTATGTAACTGACACGGTCCGCGAGCTAAGTTGAAAGTTTCCTATGCTTCCATTCAAGTTCTCCAACAAGCCTTACAAGATCCAACTAATCTTCCGTCCCTTCCAACTCCAAAGTTGATTCCTCCGATCCAATCTTCCAAGATTGGTTTACGGAAAGCACCAGCATGAGAATAGCTGCGTTGCATCACCCTTAAACTCTCGACTATGCAATCTCGTGCAGTAAAATTGAACATACACCAACCGAAAGTATAGCAAGCTCATCGATATCCCTCGAATGATTTTTATAAGGGCTTGATCAATTACAAGTTCCCGATCGACACTGTCTCAGAGAGACTCTCATCAGCATACAAAATTACAAATCAAAGAATGGAGCATGGATCATGTACAGCTACTGGTAGCTCAGCCCTCAGACAACCTCGTACACGACGACCTGCGCGGTGTCGAACTCATGGAGCTGGAACCCGGGCCCCGGCCGGAACTCCCCTGCCGCCGCCGCGGACGCGAAGGGCCGCAGGACCGCCGCGGCGTCGAGACCGAAGCTCCTGGCCTTGGCGGCGTCATCGGCCGAGGACGACGTCGTCGTCGCCGCCGACTGGGTCTGCGGCGGCTTGTAGTACATGCGCGCCGTCTGCGGGCAGTGCGAGTGGAACCTCGCCGCGATGCGCACGCCCATGTCCAGCATCTCCACGTACCGAGACATCGATCTGATCCGGCCGGCCGAGCTAGCACCTCTGTCTCTCTCGCGTCTCGCTGTCTCCTCTCGATCCCGCAGCCGCCGCTTGCGGCCTCGAGCAAGAAGGCGGCCGGCGGCGGATAGGATCGGATGGCGAATTGCCGAGCCGAGATGTGGTTCCGTTCGTGGGGCACGAGGATGGAATGGAATTGAGGGATTCGCGTGGGGTGTCATATGTAGCTGGACTTGGCGGCGCGCGAGGAGGTCGGAGCGCGTGGTGGTGCGGTGTTTCGCGTGCCTTTCGTGCGGGTTTGGTCGTCCGCGGTGGGGACTGGGGAGCTGACTAAAAACGTGCCCTTTTGCGCTGTGGTTGGGTGTTGGGGTTCCGTTTCCGTGCAGGCGCTAGCTCTGACCCCGTCGGACGACCACGTAAAATGGCTGGGGGGAAGCGTGGTCGCAAGGGCACGCAGTAGTGGCAGTACGCACGCACGCACTCGGCTTGCGGGCCGGAGTCGACGGAAGATTTCGCGCGGCCCCAACGGCCGGCGCGACCTTTTGGAGCTCGGTTGTTGCCTGACCCTTTTCACTGACTCGGCGTGTCGCTTTCATTTGATTTGTCTCCGTGTGAACCATGGAGTGAGTGTACTCCAGGTGTGAACTATGCTGGCTGCAGTGCTCGTGCGTTTGCTCATAGTAGTACGGAGTAGAGTGATTTCAGATCAGTGGTTAGTGCATCGTATCGCACGAGTGGCGCTCGTCTCATAGACGACTGTTCTGACACCCAGCAGCAGCTGTTTTTTACAGGCAGAATAAGTGGCGTGTGCTCATAGCATTAACTTTAGGCTTCAACTAAACGATGCTTTACAACTAAACTTAACTTTAGGAGAAGCTAATTGCAGATGAAAAAAACATCAGCCAACACACAGGACCAACTTACTGACTCCATGATCCGTCGTCCAATTGATGACAGCACACCTGACTGCACCTAATGCACAAGATGACAAGATCACAATTCGATGAACGCGTTACGCGTCAGTACTGCAAGACAAGATTTGTTTTTTGCTCGTCATATGAGATCCTTTTCCTAGGTCCACCGCATGCCAAATGATTGTATAGATGATTCTTTGTATCTGTATCTGCTGCACCTGCACTTGATTGGAACGAATAAGTTGGAGTTCGTCTTCTTCCTTTACCACTCTGTTCTAATTGATCAAAACACTGAATCTTCCAAGCCACAGCCCTGTGATTAATCCACCGAAAACACGCACCCAACGAACTCAACGATCCATAAGTATTCTCATCGTTTAGGTTCACCAACTTCGTTGAACCGTCATCCCCAAGCTTGAGTCGTCCGTCCCAACTTCCACAGTTGCAATCCGTGTCCGCCCATGATTGGCTGGTCAATGAAATGGCATTTGGCATCGCTCTGAACTCTGCCACGAGTTTCGTAGGATATTCGATCAAATCCCTTCCAAATCCCAAGGAATCGCACGCTGAATGTGAATGAATGTTTTCTCGGTTCCTCTGTGTTGAATGAGTTTTCCGAACACAGATACGAGTACAAATCAAAGAACAGAGAATTACTAGTACTACACATCTCGCAACAATTGCAAGAAAGCTTGTTCTCCTCCCCTCGCCAATTCCTCACACGACCTCATACACGACGACTTGCGCGGTGTCGAAGCCGAAGTCATGAAGCTGATGGTGATTGCCCGAGCGGTCGCCGGCGCGGAACTCTGCCGCCGCCGCCGAGAGCGCCAAGGGCCGCATGACCGACGGCGCGTGAGGGCCGAAGCTCGTGGCCTTGGCGTCGTGGTCGTGGTCGGCCGACGACGACCACGTCGTCTGGCTCTGCGGCGGCTTGTAGTACATGCGCGCCGTCTGTGGGCAGTGGGAGTGGAACCTCGCCGCGATGCGCACGCCCATGTCCAGCATCTCCACGTACCGAGACATGTCGTCGGTGGCCGCCGATCGATCCCTTCTTCTCTCTGCCGCCGCCGGCCGGTCGGTCGGTCCTCCGAGCAAGGGCTCTGGTTGCTTGTGCTTTTGACGATGACAAGGGAAAGATTTCGCGCTTGGTTATATAGCCAAGGAGTCCGAGGCTGGCAGCCGGGGAAAGTTGGGCTGGGCGAGCGACAGCGCCGACCGGGTGATTGTGTTTCGCGCGCCTTTCGTGCTGGTTGCCCGGTGTGGAGTTGACTAAAAATGTGCCCTCGCTATTCAGGCGCGGTTGGGTCGCGCAGCCAGCGCATTGACCATGTAAAAACGACGGAGGGAGGGGAAGCGTGCTCGCAACGCACTCGAGCACTCGAGCGCCGGGTGGAAGTGGACTGAAGATTTCCGGGGATTTTCAGGGCGTTTCGTCACCCACATGCCGGCGTCCGTGGCACTCTTCACCGCTCGGCGGCCACCGGCTGATCGGAATCGGAGGACGTAAAGAAGAGCAGAGAAGGGACGAGGAGTGACGAGCCGCTTTGCTTTGCGTGTTTGACTTCCGAACCTACAACTCGTTTGGATCCAGTAGAGCGGTGTCATTCACTCACCCGGCACCTTTGAGAAACGGCGATTGCGGCTGCAGTTTAATTTTGAGAAATCAATTCATGGGCCGCCAAAACAAAAGGGCCACCTCATCCGGAGCCAACTACCTGGTGATTGTTTATCTGTCCCTGTGAAGCTGTGAGCGCCGTTGCACGTGCTGCTCAACAAGTGGGACTGGGAGGGCAAGCGTGCGGACGATCCGCGCAACTCGCCAGATCCGTCACTGGCGGCCAAGTTCCACGACCGCTTCGTTAATGAGGTGCCCTCTCCGCATCGTGACACCGTCGCGGGAGCTGTTCCCCCGATGAATCCCGACTCGTGGGTGGAGCCAGCCGAGGGCATCTTAACCCTGCGCCAAGATCAGTCGCACAATAGTTTCCCCCTTTAGAACAACTTTCCAGCAACGCCGTTGAAGCCGACGATTCGTGTTAATGTGTTGTCACTGAGTCCCACGACATCTCGCTAATGAACCAGTGGTTGTATTGCAAAACTCTATTTTCCCTCGCTTTCAAGAAAAAAAAAACTGTGAGCGCCGTTGGGCAAGGGGCGGTTTCTCGGCACATGAGCAGTGAGTTAGTACCATATAGTGATCAAGTGATCATTAAAGAGACGTATCTATCGCTCCGCGGACTCGATCTGCCTTTTGCATTTTTGCAGCGGAACTTTTGTTGGCCCCGCGTGTCGCTGTCGAGGGTCACCGAGGAAAAGGATTTCCGGATCAATGAATCGTGTCACACGAGTCCGTCGTGCCGTGCCTTTAGCTTTCACGGCCGCCCGGGAAAGCGGCTGTTGACGAATGACAATATCTCCTGCTAGTCCTTCCACAGACTGCAGTTGCGTGCAGAAGAGAGTATCGAGTAGAGCTGTGGAGGTCCAATCCTTGGCCTAAAAAAAAAAATTGGAGCACACTGCACTTCTACGTATGCATAGAAAAAGATATTATACAATGCTCTCTCCGCATGAAAACTTAGACGATTTGGAAAAAGGTTTGAGTCAAGCATTGAAAATATAAATCATCAATAACTTTTGTTGTTGAGTTTGTAAATATAAAAACTATATATAAATAGATTTTTCTTGAAAATATTTTCATAAAAGTTACATATATCATTTTTTATAAATATTTTTAGAATAACGAGAGGTTAAACTTGTGTGTTTGGAGACGTGTTGTTGTTCTAAGCATCATGTTTTATGAGTACGGAAGGAGTACGTACTAGCTTTAATGAGCAAGAGCAACCAAAGAGACTTTTTGAACCATTACTTTTCTAAAAAATATCCTCCAACAACCTAATTGGACCACAAAATATAGACATCTTGTATTATGGATTTTTCTTTATCTTATTCAAAGATAGAGAGTGAGAATGGCTCTTTAGAGTGCGCACATGATACATATAATTTGTTGGAGGGTACAAGATAGAAATCGACTTTTTAGTCAAATGATGATTTATAGAGTAAATTTTATAAATATTTTTGGAGATATTCTAACACTTCAAAGAAATGAAGAGGCACATGCATTCATAAGTAAAACATCGTACGTGTAGTACTTTTTTTTGGGAACAAATCCCTTTAAATTGCCTATTTTCTCTTTTTTTTTTTTTCTTTTGGTGACGTGAAAAATGAAAAGTTAAGGAACACTGCATGTTGAAAATGGTCAAAGTTGTCCACCCAATTTCTCAAACTAATAACTGAAAAAGATCTCTTCAGCCCAGAAACTCCGTGCAAAACAGGCCGATGATTCACCAGCCCAGCACGATCCAAGCAGCCCGTCTCTCTCTCAAAAAAAAAAAAAACCAAGCAGCCCAAACCCAAAGAGTCCGGCCGGGAAGGGAAAAAAGGAAATGTCAGATTCCAAATCACGCTTTTGCAGTCCCCCACGCAAGCACTGGAGAGAGAGCCGCGGCAGCAGCGACTTCCTGAACAACCTGGCGGCGGCCGCGGCTCCCAAGTTCACGACGCGGGAGGCGCACCGCGCAAGCGAAGCGGCTACCTCTCGCCGGAGATGCCGGCGGGGACCTCTCCAGCGTCGGCGGAGGCCGAGGCATGGACGTGGGAGAACGCAGCGGCTGGAGCTGCCGCCGGGTTCGCCACGGTCGCGGCCCTCCACCCGCTCGACGTCGTCCGCACCCGCTTCCAAGGTAACCCTCACGGCCTCACCTCAGCCCATATAGTCTAGGACTATGGAGACTCGAGCGAGGGAAAGTAACCGTGCCCTCTCTCTCTCTCTCTCGTGTTGGTGTGCAGTGAGTGGCGGGAGGGGCTGGTCTGAGTTGCCGCCGTACAGGAACACCGCGCACGCTGTGTACACCATCACACGATCTGAGGTATCACCAGCTCCTATTACATTTCCTTGGATCATTAATGGACGCGTGAATTTCTCCAGAAAACCATACTTAGCCTTGCAAAAAAGTTTGGGTTATTTGTGTATGTGATGCTTCCCAAAAAGTTGGAATAGAACTTGCCTTTTATATACAAGTGAAATTGCTTAATAGTTGATCCTTAGTTGGCAAATTTAGTCTAATTTGATTGAGAATGGGTTCAAATTCGTCAAACATGTGCTTATTTATGCTTGCCCAAAGCTGATTTAACATGTGGACACAAATGCAATAATGCGAATCATTACAGATGTGTAGAGAGGGTTAAGCAGGGTTTACTGAGAAGTGTGATCATTACATATAAACTGCAAGTCACTAATTAGCTTGTATACAGTACATATGAGAAGAAGTTGGGTCTTAGAAACTCTCCAGATGTTCATTGATTGTGTCTCTTGATGCTGTTGAAGTGTTATAGGATCTCCTAAGCATTAGGTTGTTAAGCTGTTTCTGATTTAACTGAGTTCTTGTAGGGCCTGAGAGGACTCTATGCGGGATTTTATCCTGCAGTTCTTGGATCAACTGTTTCCTGGGGCTTATATTTCTTTTTGTAAGTTATATTATTTCCTCTTCTTTGAACTGTAGAGGTGTGTCGTGTTCCTTTTTTTTTTTTTGGATCTACTAGAGTAGACTCAGGTAAAATAGCTAATTTCAGGATTTCATTTCCTATCTGAGAATTTAAGTGTCTGGCTACCTATTTGGGATATTTAATTTTTAGCAATCTGTATTCTACCTACAATATATGCTTATCAGCATTTCAATTGACATGACATGCATTTTTTTTAAAAGTTATAACAGAGCTAAACAAAGGTACTTACAGAGGAAGGATGACCAGCTTCATCCAGTCCATCATCTTATCTCAGCTGCAGAAGCAGGTGCTTTGGTTGGTACAGTGACTTTTATCTTTTCTGAAATGATCAGTGTTATTGAATACCCCTTTCTTTCCAGTTTGTTCAACCTAAGATTCTAATGTGGCTATTTAGTTGTCAATGTGTATCTAGGCCTTTATGCATTACCTTTATGATTGTTTTGATTAGTAACGTTGTATCTCTGTAGCGTTATATTTATTCATCTATAATTCTATATTGCTTGTCATCATTTAAACGTGCCATTTTTTTATGGAACTGATTTTGTTGTTACCATACACTAAACAGGTTTCCTTGTTTACAAATCCCATATGGCTGGTGAAAACAAGACTGCAACTACAAACACCTAAACACCATACTTCTCAGTATTCTGGTTTTTCTGGTAATGTTTGTCTCCTTTCCTTTAAATGGTGTATCATGAGTACTCTTATTGTTCTACATGAGTTTCAGTCTAGTATAGCAATTAGGAAAACACATCGTACCGGTGTAACTTTATACTCTGTTTAGCATGACCTGTGCTCATTCTCAGTTTTGGTAAAAGTTCTATAAGCTGTGCCTATTTACATGGGTTTAGAAAAGAAATGCCTGCTTCTAATTCTATGAAATATCTTTCTGAAGTTTAATTGATGAGATGTGGGGTTGAATGGAATTGATGAGATGTAATCAATCTAAATAATAACCTAGATATTCCATAGATAATACTGATAAATTGATAATTGATTCATATCCTAGGAAACTAACTACTTATTTAGGTTCTTATTGGGGAAGGTGTCAAGGGCGTTGATCCCTAGGGTAGGAGGACCTCGGCTACGTAGATCGTAGCCTGAGTCCGTGGTGGCTGGCTGGGTTATGCCCCCTTGCCGCCGTTCTTCGTCGGTAGGGTTATGCCTCCTAGACCGCCCGGCTTGAGAGAGATTAGAGGGAAGAGAATTGGTTTAATCTTGCTTAATGAATCAATGTGCCGTACATGGATAGATAAAGGCCCCTTGGCCAACCAACTGGTCCTAGACTTAAGGACTAAACATAGAAGGTAACTAATCAAATCCTTGACTTCCTAATCTAGCCACTCACGGTGGCACCTTCCTTTGCATGCGCCCGCACGCCAGCAGCCCTCACAAGACGTCCGCCGACGGCGCCTTCTTTGTAGGAGCGTCCCACATGACATCTCTCCCCTCTCGAGGCGGCTCGTCCTCGGTGGAACGTAAGGAACGTGGCGCGGAATGTCGGCGTCCTCCCAAGTCGACGATCTCGTGAAGCGCCCTTCCACCGGATGAGCACCGGGCGCACACCACGCAAGCCAGGGCGTGTCTTGGCCGCGTTTAAACTCGCACAACCGCCCCATGGCGGATGGAGGCGGTGGGGTGGCTCACGTGGCGGTGCACCCCGAACTTCTTCGGGGAGCCCGACGTGGAAGACATCATGGAGTCGGGCTGGCCGGCGGGCAGCGAGACGAAGGGCGGCGTCGTTGATGAGCTCGGCGACGCGGTATGGGCCGTAGAACTTGGGCTTGAGCTTCTTGGTCGTCGTCTGGCGGGAAGCGGCCGCCCGGCGCCAAGGCGCAGGAGCACCCACCGCCCACGATGGGAGAGACCGCGGCGGTGGCGCGATCGTAGTGGCGTTTGTCGCCGCGGGCTTGCTCGGCCAAGCTTGATGTCCTCCGAACTCGGGCCACGCTCCTCCATGGTCTTGGCCACCGCCGCAACTCGTGTCTCCCCGCTTCATAGGACCGAATGGAGGGAGGGTCGCGGGCCGTGACGACGCTGAAGGGCGTCTCACGCAAGCGGGGACCGGTAGGCGGTGTTGAAGACATACTCCGCCATGGCGACCCACCGGCCGGCCTCGAGGCCGGTCACCGTCCAAGCATCGTAAGTACATAATGATCACCGGTTAGCGGACTCAGGCCGCCGTCCGACCGGGGATGGAAGGCCGTCGTCATCCGGAGCTTGGTGCCACTCAAGCGCATGAGCTCCTCCCGAAATTGAGGTGAACACGGAGTCGCGGTCGGAGACGATGGATTGTGGAATGCCGTGGCAGCGGACGATGTCCGCGGAAGAACGCCCTCGCCACACTCCGCCGAGTACGGGTGTGCAAGGGGGATGAAGTGGTTGTACTTGGTTGAACCGGTCGACGACGGTCAAGATGATCGACTTGCCACGGACATCGGGCGGTGCTTCCACGTCCATGGCGATGTGGGTCCGACCCCCTTCGGCTCGTCTTTCGGCGGCCCCGGGGGCGTGGCAAAGAGCCTGGTGCAAATGCCCGCCTTTGTTGGCGTTGGCACCACGACACATGGCCGGACCAAATCTTGCACCGCCCCCCGGCTTCATGTTGGGGAAGTGGAAAGTCGCGGCGGAGACGGGTGCAGGTGCGCTGACACCCCATGTCCCTCCTCATGGAGGGCGACGACTCCCTGCAGGGAGTGGCGTCTTTGGTGGAATGTCTGTGCCGTCACAGATCTTGCACCCTGGCCCCATGTAAAGCGCCCACGGCCGCTGCTTGGCGCCGGGATCGGATGGCCGCCCTGGAGGGCGACGCAGGGCCGGGTCCGTGGCCCGAGCTTGACGGCCGTCGATGAAGTCGGGGCTGGGCGAGAGCAAAGCATGACGGCGCCTTTGTCCTCGGCGTGTCCCGCGGGAGAGAGCATCGCCCACGGCATTAGTGAGCCCCCGCTTGTACTCCACGGTGAAGTCGAACCCGAGGAGTTTTCCCACCCGGTGGTGTTGGGAATAGTGGAGAGCCTCGAATCAAGGTGTACTTGAGGTCGTAGTGATCGGTCTTGACGACGAAACGGCGACCCCGTGTGCGGCCTCCAATGCCGCACGGCGTGGACCAACCGTCAGCTCAAGGCCGTAGGCGCAAGAGTCGATGTCGTGGTGCCACCGACCGACCGAAGAAGGCGTCGGGTGGTCGTCTGACCAAAGACGCCGAACCCATGGGATGAAGCGTCGCACTCCACCACGAACGTCTTGGAGAAGTCCGGCATGGCGGGCGGATCGGTCCGAGGTCACCGCTGGACTTGAGGGCGGTGAACGCGGTGGCTGCCTCCTCGGACCCGAGAGAAGCCGTCCTTCCGGAGGAGCGGTGAGCGGCGCGGCGATGGTGCCGTGAGTTGTGGGACGAACTTCCCTGTAGTAGCCGGGGTAAGGCCAAGGAAGCCCCCGAACAGCCTTGCCGACCGAGGCCGGGCCTGCCCCGCACCAGCCTGGAGCTTGGCCGGATCCATGGCCACACCTCGCGGCGGAGACGATGTGGCCGAGGTACGCCACGGGCGATCGTGAAAGGCGCACTTGAGCGCTTTGAGGAACAAATAAGGCGTCCGCTGTAGCTTCCGTGAACACGGAGGTGTCGAGGTGATCCGCCCATGTGCGATCGTAAATCAAAATATCATCAAAAAATACCGGGGAAACGCCGCAGAACGGGCGGAGGACGTCGTTCATCAACGCCGAACGTGGTCGGGGCGTTGCGGCCCAAAAGCCATGACCGAACTCGTGAGGCCATCGCGCGCCCCGAACGCCGCCTTGTGGATGTCGGCCGGCCGCATGCGCACTTGGTGGTAGCCGGAGCGCGCGTCGAGCTTGGTGAAGAAGCACGCCCCATGAAGCTCGTCGAGGAGCTCGCCCACGGGAGGATGGGAAAAGCGCCCTGACGGTGAGCGCGTTCAACGCCAGTAGTCGACGCAGAAACGCCACGACCGTCCGGTTTCTTGGCGAGGAGGGGACCGGGACGAACGCTGAGTCGCCGCGACGGACGATACCTTGCTGAATCATGGTCGCGACACCGACGCTCGGCCTTGTCTTTGTGCGCCATGGTACCCACAGATGGCGAACCGCACCGGCAGCGCGCCCGGCTTGAGGCGATGCCGCGGGTCGCTGAGCCCGCGGAGGCAGCGCCCGGGTCGCTGGCGAGGCCCCCTGGCTCGCCATCATCACCGTCGAGGAGGACCGCCGGTGATGTGGGCCGCGAGCGGCCCGGTGTCCGTGTTCCCCACGCCCTCCCAACGGATGTGCGCCCTCGCGGGTGAACGACGAGGAGCGCTGCGACGAAGTCCCGCACAATCGGGCCCAAGGTCACCATCCACCGGGTGCCCAGGACCACGCCATAATGGCGAGAGGCATGATGTAGAGGTCGACGTTGAACGCCTCGCCGGCTATGTCGGGCTGCTACTGGGCACCCCGGCGGGAGATGCGCTCGCCGATTGGCCACCGTAAGCGGTCATCGCTGGTGGGTGTGCTGGAGGCCAATACGGTCGCCCCGCCGCCTCCCCGACAATGAAGTTATGAGTGGAACCGGTGTCCGGGAGGGCTTTGAAGGGCGCCGCGCCCGATGAATCACAGCGCTTTTTGCATGGTGTCCGCAGATGGGCATACCAGCAGAACGCTAGCGAGGGAAAGCGGCGGGGCAGCCGCTCGCCTCGCCCGGCCCGCGAGGAGCGGCCTCCTCCGGCTCGATCGCGTCGATGTAAGATGCGGCGACACACCTATTGTGGCGCGGGAGTAGGGCTTCGTTACGGTTGTAACAAAGGCCCGGGACGACGTCGCTCACGTTTCCCTCCGGCGAGCCGCTGATGGTCCCGGCCGCGCCGCGGCGCGGGCGCCGGAAAGAACCCGGCCTTTATTCTTATTGGGGAGTAGTAACACCTAAACGGCCGGGGGGCGCTGGCGGCGCCGCCCGCGCTACGTCGCGGAGGCGGGTCGGCGAGGGCGCCGGGCGAGCCGCCCCGGGAGGTGATGGTCGACCGACCCGGGTCGACCCGGCTCAATGTTCCGGCCAGGACTCATGGCCGCGCCAAGTTCCGCCGCGTGGAGCCATACTGGTGGCTCACGGAGGCAGCAACCGCGGCGTAGAGCTGTACACGCCGGGCTTTCCTCGAGGCGACCCGCCCGCGGAAGAGCGCCGGAAGCGATTGGAGTATTCCTCCACCGATCCCGCGTCGGGTACCCGTGAGCTCGAACAAAAGGCGGATCGTAGCGCCCGGCCCAAACCGTAGATTGAGGGAGCTCCTTGAAGCGCCCCCATGGCGGCGTGCCTCATCCTCCCGGTGGAGTTGGAGGAACCACAACCGGGCCACATCCTCCATGTTGTAGGATGCCATCCACACCTTCTCCCTCCGGCATAGTACGCTGGCGACGGAAATAAGACTCAGACCGATTCGGAAGATCGTGGGGTCGACTTGCCGCCGGCGCGAAATCCATCTTCCGAACTTCGGGGTGCTCCGGCAACGGCCGTCGGAGTGGGGCTGGAGTCGGTGGAGGAGCCAATCTTCTCTCGCATGGCCGTCATGTCGGTTTGCATCTTGGCCATATCGGTGGTCAAGGTCTTGAGCAGCTTCATCACGTCGCCAATGGTGGCCGACCGCCCATGGCCGGGCGAGGAAGAGGTGGCCAAGACGGAGATGGTGGCGGCTGGTGGGCTGGTTGCGCCACGCGGAAGGGAGGATTGGGTGGATGTGGTGGGGAGAGGATCGACGAGACCGAGATACCAGGTTGTCAAGGGCGTTGATCCCTAGGGTAGGAGGACCTCGGCTACGTAGATCGTAGCCTGAGTCCGTGGTGGCTGGCTGGGTTATGCCCCCTTGCCGCCGTTCTTCGTCGGTAGGGTTATGCCTCCTAGACCGCCGGCTTGAGAGAGATTAGAGGGGAAGAGAATTGGTTTAATCTTGCTTAATGAATCAATGTGCCGTACATGGATAGATAAAGGCCCCTTGGCCAACCAACTGGTCCTAGACTTAAGGACTAAACATAGAAGGTAACTAATCAAATCCTTGACTTCCTAATCTAGCCACTCACGGTGGCACCTTCCTGCTGCATGCGCCCGGCACGCTCAGCAGCCCCTGCGCACGTCCCCTCACACGGGCGCCTTCTTGTGTAGGAGCGTCCCCACATGACAGAAGGTTCTTTAGTCCCTAGGCTTGTCTGCTGCTTTATCTCTAGGACTATTAATGCAACTTAACTGCCACTGCAGTACCTGCAGACACAACATTATAAATATATCTTTATGTGAATTATTTCTGCTCTTGTTCATATTTCCTTCTGTGTATATTTAATTTTATACATCAGTAACTTTGCTTACTTGTTTGTGTAAAGCCAGATGCTTTGAGAACTATTCTAAGAGAGGAGGGATTTCTTGCACTTTATAGAGGAATTGGTCCTGGGCTTTTGCTGGTATGTATTCCTATTTATCTGAGTTTATTCTTCATTTCTTTGTAAAACTACGACTGTACTCATCTAATTTCTTTGTAAAACTAAAACTTGAGGTTTCACCCTTATAAAAAAACACTTGAGGTTTGGGTTTTTAGCTTCTTAAGATTTGCTCAGTGACCTATCAACTTTATGGTCGTGCGCTGAGATAAGATCCTCCTGTAACTCAACTTGATGACCATTTTTGTAATTTCACATTATAGTATCAGTGGATAGTTGTGTGTTTTCCATATCACTATCATGTTTTGAACCTGACCTTATTATAGACATCATCTTTAGTTTTAGGTATGGAAAGATTGAATAAGTTAAGGTAAATATTGTGTATTTGTTTTGAATGCCTATTTTTCACGAGATTTCCACAATTGCAAGCTTCTTCTCCCTTTATTGCGAGTGCTGTAGTAATTGGGTCTAAATGTTTAATTTTGATGTACTAGACATGGTGTTTTAGAGTAGCTCAGTTAGTGACATGTCAAAGAATGCTAGCTTTTAGACTGGTTGATGAATCCAGTTCATGACTTCATGCCTCCATGTTTCTTCATGAAAGGTCACCCATGGTGCAATACAGTTCACGGCCTATGAAGAACTTCGCAAAGCTATGATATTCTTCAAAAGTACACAATCAACGACAGACAACAGAGGAGGCGGGGAGTCATTGGTATGAACTGATCAAATGTGTGCTTTGGGTGTTAAATAAGTTTAACTTGGTTCAATAAAGACATATTTCAGTGCCCTGAATTATTAATTATGTTGTTTTTTATATTCTTTCCTTAAACTGTTGTTTATAGTATTTATATCTGGCATTTTCATGATATTCCACACATTTAGACACTATTTCTCTATATTATGCAATTTGTGAACATTTAGTTATGACTTATGAAAATAGTTCATGCAGTGTCATATTGTTTGATTCTACTCATAACATATGTAGATATACATCTGCTATCCTGTGGGCCTTGACTACTTTTCCTGATATTCCATTCTCTTCACTCTTAATGCTTAGCTGAATTCCATTGATTTTGCGGCACTTGGGGCTGGTTCAAAAAGTAGCTGCTATTCTACTTACTTATCCTTACCAGGCAATTTCCTTTGCTCCTACTTATATTCTCATAAACTCCATAAGTATATTCTACCTTCTCATTGAACATACCAACTCAAGGTTTTTGTAATCTGCAGGTCATCCGAGCCCGCTTGCAGGTTTGAACTCTGAAACTTTTCATGTCCATACTTATTATTTATTTTAATTTCTTCTGAGTTTTGATCATTTATAACTTACGTGTGCTTTTCCAGCAACGGCCTGGCACTGATGGTACTCCAAAGTACTCAAATAGCTGGCATGTAGTGAAGGAAACTGCAAAGTAAGACATCAGTGGTATTGTTGAAATCTTCAATTATGTAATGTTCAGAATAGCATTACTATATCAGTTTTTCTTTAGTCATATGTAGGGACTTGATGTTTCTATAGATGTGCTTGCTGGATTTTCCGAAGTTTTCACCTACAGTTTTGCTTACTAATTGTCTACAGTCTTCCCTTCGGTAATTTACCTATTGAGAACCATGAAATATATTTTTAAAAGAGTTGTTAAGTCTAAAGTGGCTTTAAAACGCAACAGGAAAGAGTTTTAGTGCAATTTATTTGCCAGCCATTATAATATTGGGAATTTGAAAATTGAACAACCTCCGTGCAAGTGTAACATGGCATCACAGGGAAATTAATTAAGGGAAGGGTTAGTGTGACATTGTGAGCTGGGGAGAGGGATGGTTCTTTAATTCTTATGAACTAACCTTTGTTCTAAATTTAAGGGACTGGTGTCCTGATGTGCTTTGGGATAATATACTCTACTGCAGGTATGAAGGTGTCCGTGGATTTTATAGGGGCATCACGTCCAATCTACTGAAAAACCTTCCAGCTGCTTCCCTCACGTTTGTGGTGTATGAAAATGTTATCAAACTATTCAAAGCAACCAAGGAGAAGACATAATTACTCGCTAAACCCAGGAGTATTGTGCCTGTTCAGACACTTCCGAGTTCCAAGCGATGTCCATATAGTTTGATAACATCGTGTATGACACTTCGAGTTCCAAGTCATTCTATGCAAATCTCATATTTCATTCATTTAGTATGACAAATTTGTAACAGCAGGGGTTGTGACCAACCTGGTTGAGGAATTTTTTGTTTTGAGGAACTTGCATTTTGTAGAGAAATTCCACTTTTTTTTTTTTTTTTCTTCCCAAAGAAATATATCTTTGTTATATAAAAAAATCCAGCCTGGACGCTGCTGGCGTTGTAGATCTCCGTACTGATGTTCGGAATGGGCTGTGGCTGAGTTATGCCATTTATATTGTCGTAATATTACAGTACTCTCCCTTCCATTATTCCTAATTGATGTTTGAGCAGCTATGTAATTTCCCCTATATGCTTCCTATAAGTGATATTTTTATTTTCGCAAGTGTAACTTGTACAACTGAAATATTCTAGTTTTTGGCAGGACTGAAATAACACAATGGATGCCATTTAATTTAAACTGCAAGGTCTTATTATTTTGAGCCATACAATAAAGAGCGTACGATTCCTCAACTCATGAACTCAATGACATTTCTGCACTCCCCCGTTCCTGAGGTAGATGGTGCAGCCTTTCTGGGTAGCGAAGCAGCAGTTGCACACTCCCGGCAGCCTCTTGTTGCCCGTGGATACAAGAAATCCAGGCAGAACAGGGGGCAATACCTCGCCCTCGCCTCCGTGGTTTGGATGGAACAGCATCCGATGACCATGAGCCCTGCAATATTGACGTCTCCATGAAGGAGACACAAAAAAAAAGTGCTGGAGGAAGAAGAGAGTGCTAGGTACGGTTACCACAAAGCAGGAGAGACAGAGCAGGTTCGATGTGAGCCATGTCTTGTCCTGTGCCTTCTGTGCATGTAGTCTCCCTAGAAGAGTGAAGTTTATATAGGAAGCTTGGTCATGTGAAGTGGTTTGGGATGTGTGGCCTCTAGCCTCTTAACTTCTCAATTAAACTTCATAAAGAAAAAGCCTGTTAAGTAAACAAAGTCTTTCTTTGACTTCACTTTTTTCTTGATGAAATCTTTTGACTTTGCATGTCCTTGCAGAACTTCCCCATTTGACTCTGTGAGTAACTACATACTACCTCCAATCCAAATTGTAAGTCGTTTGACTTTTTTAACTTCAAGTTTGACCACTCATCTTATTCAAAAAATTATGCAAACATAGTCAAATTTAAGTCATTCTTAAATAATTTTTATTAATATAAAGCAATCCACAAAAAAAAATAAAAATTTATACAAATTTTTAAATAAGACTAGTGGTCAAACTTGAAGACAAAAAAGTCAAATGACTTACAAATTGGGATGGAGAAAGTACTAATCAGTAATCCCTACCCTACTCAAGAAGTGTGCATGAGACCATGATGCGTAACAAACCGCCCGGTCGCATTTGGAGGCCCGGAAACAAAATAGATACACCGCACAGGATGGTACAGATTGTTGACAGGCAGCTCCGGTCCGATCGTGTGAAATTTCACAAGCTCCAGTGTCTCATCCGATCATTGCTTCAAGAAAACAAGTCTGAATTGACCGCTTGTCATGGAGCTCCACGCCTCGGACTGCACTGCCTCACGCCAATTGCACGGAGTATATTAACAGCCAACTCGCCGAGGTATGACATTAAACGTCTCACAATATAGAGTTACAGTACTCTGCCTTTCATTATTTGTAATTGTCTACCGTATGAAAATGGGTTGAAAAGCCTAATTTATATCAAAAAATTATTGCTCTCTAGAGTCTGGACAACAGGTACTCTTCAGCCTTGTTTGGATCATTTGGGCTAGTTTTTGGCTCAACTAGCCCCAAAGGGTCTAAACGGGAGAGGAGTAGTTTGGGCTGGATGCAACTAGCCCCCTTCCCTAAAAAAAATCACTAGCCCCTCCAAAAGTTGCATATTTAGGCTAGTTCTGGTGGGGGCCTATTACGGGAAACGTTTTCTCTCCCCTCCTACCCGCACATGATCCGACCTTTCCTTTCTCCCTCTTGCGTCGCACGCACGCGAGGCGAGGGGAGTCCTTCCCCCCGTCGCCCGGCTGGCCCCAAATCCGCCCGACACCAGCCCCTCCCGCGCCGGTTCCCAACCCCGCCGGCCCCAATCCGCCCCGCCGGGCCGAGTCCCCCCCCGGCACCAATCGCACACGGGCAGGGGAGTCCATAGTGTTGCTCGCCCGCCGCCCGAAAGAGTTGTCGCGCTACTTCGCCCGCGCCTGCCGCCCGCCCCCCAACGCGACTCGCCCTCGACTTGCAGACCCAATGCCGCCCCCGCACACACGCCGCACCGAATCCTAGATTGAATGAGCCAAATGATTGAGGGGCATTTATTGTCAAACTAGCCCAAGGATCCAAACAGCTCTAGAGAGTTAGGTTGAGGCTACAACTAGAGTTAGAAGCTAGTTGTAGCTCTAGCACTACTAGAGTATCCAAACAAGGCCTTCGTTTAGGGATAGTAAAATTAATTAAACATTAAAGTGCAAAAATTCAAGGGTGTCAGTTGAACTTTCACCTTGTTTTGTGAGATTTCAGTTTCGCTGGGAATGAAGTCACGGCCTCTCGGATTCACCGACGGCCCTTTCGGATTCCAAACATTCCTGTCCCAATGTCCCATAAGGGCTCATTTGGATACAAGAATAGAACACTCGGGTCTTTCATCCCCTAAGGGGAAACCCTCCCTTACACATGCCACCCCCTCCCACTAGGAGGTAGAATTCCCCTCAGAGAGGAATTCCCAGGTACCGTTTGGGAGACACAAGTATATAAATCCCGGCCAACCAAAAAACATTCAAAAAGCTCAAAAAATATGGATTTCAAAAATTCAATTGTAATATGGAAAATCAGTACCATGAATAATTTTGAATGATAAATGCATGCACTAGATCAAGATCAATTACTAACTCAAAGTACATAAACTCATGGGGTATGAACTTTGATCTAGGAGAGAGCTACTCATCGACATTTGATTCAGATGAGTGCTATGAAACTGAAGAAATCACACAAGCTTTGCAACAAAGCTAAATATTACATTAATGAGCTGACACAAAATCAAAAGAGAACTAGCAAGTAGCCACTATCCACTGTTCATTTCATCCCGGTTGGACCTGGTTTCATTCCAAGCAGGGAATAATAAATCTAAGAAGTGACTTAACAAGAGACCGGGATTTATTTTGGACCGGAAACTAACTGCAACAAAATAGACTCATGATAGATACAACAAGTGACCAGAATTCGATCCATAAGTCGAGAGGTGTGGAATTAATCCCGGTCTCTTGCTGTACATATTATAAATATATTTTCTTGCAATTAGTTTTTGGCCCAAAATGAATATCAATCTCTTGTTAAGTCTCTTGTTAGATTTATTATTCTCGGCCTGAAACGAAACCAGGTCCAACCGGGGAAACGAACAAGGCCTAAGGGTGCAATCTCATACTCTTGGAAAATCATTTTGTTAGCGGTTAATCTACCACACAGCGAGAGAGCCAGAGTATAGGTTTGTTGTTAGCCATGCCTTGTCATGTACCTTCTCTGCATGTAGTCTCTCAAGTGTGAATGAAGTTTATATAGGAAAAGCTTGGTCACGTGAAGTTTGTTTGGGATGTGGCCTCTTAACTTCTTCTCAAGTAAACTGCATAATAAAAACTTGTTAAGTACTCCCTCCGGAATGGTATTAGAAGTCGTTTTGGATAAGGTTTGGGTCAAACATCGGGGAATATAAATCATCAATAACTTTTAAGCTGTTGAGTTTGTAAATGTAAAAATTATATGAGTAGATTTGTCTTCAAAAATACTTTGATAAAAGTTGCGTTTTTGGCCATAAATATTTTTATAATAATAAGATGTCAAAGTTGCGTTTTGGAGACCGTGTCGCTGTCCTAAACGACTTCTAATACCATCCCGGAGGGAGTACGTATTGTTGGTCCTGGAACTTTTTTCACGCAGACAACACTACCAACAGCAAAGAAATGAGATTATCACGACTATCGGACTTGCACCTAATGTGCAGTAGGGGGTGAAGTAGGGGGTGTGTTTTAGGGAGTAAACAAAGTCTATCTTTGACTTTGCTTTTTTTAATGAAACCTTTGACTTCGCATGGAGTGTATCTTTGCGGAACTTTCCCATTTGACTCAATAACCCTACTTAAGATCAAAAAGTGTGCATGAGACCATGATAAGTAACACATTGGTCGCATTTGGATGCCCTAAGTCAAAGGGATGCACATGCACCGCACAGGATGGTACACTACAGATTTGTACGCCCGCTCCAGACTCCAGTCCATAATGGATCCGATCCGAACCGACACAGTTGGATTCTGTTAAGTTCAGTTCACAAGCTCATCTCATTCGATCATTGCTTCGAGAAAACAATAAACAAATCTGAATCTTAATTGACCGATTGCTCTACGCCTCTGACCGACTGCATTGCCAGTTATTGTGGACAGAGTGGACTCTTCTCTATAGCGTAGAGCTGTCGAGGCCTCAATATGCTCTATTTTGGCTTAAAGGAAAGAACTTTGCTTTCTCCTTGGTTACGATCTGGGGATTACACTGGAGCTGCTAATAATTCTTTTTTTTAAGGGGAAACAGGAGGAGCAGCGCTCCTACTGTGCTTTTATTGAATCAAAGAAAACAGGTTGGTCCCCTGACAAGTGATTTCATACAAACCAACGTAACACAACACACCTTTTTTTTTTCAAAAGTGTGCATTAGCACGTATTTCATTAAGAGAAATTAGAATGTTTAAAATCCACCAACGCCATTGGCGAGATGCCCCGGTCGACGGTGGCCACACACTAAACACGGATCGCCGGCTTGAACGGTGCTACCAGAGACGTACTAAACTAAGAAAGCAATGTTGCGACTAAAAGCGATAGGACTAGCGCACCGTACTGAGCAGCGGCGCCAGCACCTTGTACCCCACCGCGCACCATTCCTCGGCCTCGTCCATGACCCTGCTGAAAATAGCCGCCGGCTGGCAAGAGGTGTTGTCGAAGGTGCACCGATTCCTTTCTTTTTATAGCTCCCATGTCACAAGAAGCACCAACAAGTTGAAGCCTTTGCGGAATTGCGACGGGATCGAAGACGTGGCATGCAGCCACCAGGCCACGGTGGTGCTGTCCATGTCCGGGCAAAGATGCTCGAGACCCGCGAGCGGAAGTAGCCAGAACCAAAGTTCCCTTGCGAAGACGCAGTTGGAGAACAGGTGGTCTGTGGTTTCGATCTCCTGGGAGCAGAGCGTACAGTCCGCGGATGGTTGAAGGCCATGCCTCATCCGTCACTCCGCTGTCCAAAGCCGCCCATGGATGGCGAGTAACACAGCACACTTACAGAAGTTAGCAGTCATAACCGTTCGTCCTGATCCTGATCCTGATCCTGATCCTGATCCATGCATGCAGCGATGCGATGCGTCACTGTCTTAGTATTACTGGTTAGGCTGGGATTCACTGGAGTGCGTTCTTTTGACTGTGATTTACCCAACCTGCTAACGGGTAATGGCCAGCTTTCTTGACGATGGGCATTCTGGGCTGGCCAGAACTTTCTTCTGAATCCATTCATGTTTCATGTTTGTACACATGAGTGGGTGAATTCATCCCATTTCGCTGGTAAGTTTTCTCCGTGAATTAAACAAGAGTTCAGAAAAACGCAGGAAATTAAACAAGAGCCACGTTCTTATGGGACAAGTGCAACTGATCTTGTCGATCAGCTAGGTACCATTATTCGGCTCGTTTCAGTACAGTTATTATTCGCCAGAGGTACAGTTTGAAGCATTGTTGAAGCTATTCCATCTTGCTGCAGTTGGAAGGAGAACCGTGCTGGGGGTGGAGGCGTGGAGCACGCAGTTCCGGCCGTTCTTTGGCGCGCAGACGCAGGCGCACCCGTCCAGCTGCTGCCCCGGGTAGTTGTCGCAGGTGATGTAGCCAGGCTGGAAGCACCGGACCGTCGAGCAGTCGACCGCCATCGCTCCTCCGTCCGATCTCGCCGGACACGACGAGCGCTGAAACGTACCAACAATCGATCGATTCACAGGTCAGAACGTAAATACACTCCATCAAAATAAAAACCTTGATGTGGAACATGGAGCCGAGCATACGACATACCGGAGAGCAGGAGGACGAAGGTGAGCGGGAGCTTCATGGAGACAGCCGCCATGGTTGTCCTAGCTTGTCCCGTGTGAACTGAATTGCGAGAAAGATCGATGCACGGCCGGGGGTTTTTCTGTAAGCAAGGTGGAGTTTTGCAGAGTGCAGACCAGTTTGGCACCGCTTATATTGAATTACCAGACAGCGTACGCGTCTTCAGCTATACTGTCCGGATACGCCGCTTCTTCATCTCAATCGCCGTATCCGTGATTCAGTGCCTGTCGGCTGTCGCAGCTTTCGCCGTTGAAAAAGAATGAGATGGACCATGTGCGGCTCTTGCCATTTTCTGCGTGGTTTTTATGTCGTCGTCTCGTCGAGTTGCTTCTTCGGGCATGTGGTACATTCTAAAGTTTCGGCCGCTAGATCTCGGATGGGTTAAACTAGCATATCCTGCTTGCGGTGCGCCTGCTTTATTTTGCTGCCAAAATGTAGAGCACAGGGATCGGTCAAAGTGCCGAGTCCACCGTTTCACACTGAATCTGGTGAACACAACAGCATGGTACTGTTTCAGTGTTTCTGGCATTGAGATCCGGCTAATGACCATCCACTCAAGTTGCATTGCTGCCCTGCCCAGATGCGCAACCTGATCAAGCTCGTGCCGCAGGGACAGCATGGGTCGGGATCTGGGGACATGAACATGCATATGCATGCCACTGTGAAGTGTGCATGCCAACTTGAAACTTCCTGAAAATATAACCCCTCAAGTGTGGCTATCTCCAATAATAATTGTTTTCTAAAATTTAAATTAGTTTTATCCACAACAGCTCTCTAATATTTTGCACCCAAATTTTTTTTTTAACTTACCGCATCATCAGTCAGTTCGATTTTGAGTTTGTGTGACTTTGCATGCGGTTAGGTGTTCCTCCTCCATATAAACTCTGGGTCTTCAACCTCAATACACGAGGCCCGGTGGCACGACTCGAGGCACGAAATTTTGGCCCGGTCCAAGCACAGCATGGCCCGGTTGAAATCGTGCTCGGGCCAGCCCGAAGCACGACGCTACAGGCCGCGTCTGCGCCGCCACCACGGCCTGTCGGGCGGCACGGCATGGCCCAAAAATTAGGGGAGGCATGGTGAAGGCCCGATGCGAAGCTCCAGACTTCCACAGGCCAACAGCCCAACAAGCACAAAAGTTCACCCCTCCTACCTTAACCCTAACTTCACTATACGCACTACACCCCGACTAGACCTGAGCATTTTTCGGGCCGGGCCGGGTTGGGTTCGGGCCGGGCCAAAAAAGATCCTGCCCATGACATCCCACTGGGCAAGTCGGGCCTAGCTTTTTCGGGCCGGGCC
Source organism: Hyparrhenia diplandra (assembly GCA_015847255.1). Classification (NCBI taxonomy): domain Eukaryota; kingdom Viridiplantae; phylum Streptophyta; class Magnoliopsida; order Poales; family Poaceae; genus Hyparrhenia; species Hyparrhenia diplandra. The sequence continues at coordinate 53,327 of JADLZK010001559.1, read as the reverse complement.
CGGGCTTGGGCGGGCTACCCGCGCATTTTACACTACAAAATAGCTAAAAATGTATTTCGGGCCGAGTTCGGGTCAAGAAAAATTTTATCGGGCTTCAAAATCTCTGCCTGTGCCCCGCCCAAAAAGGTTCATGGGCGGGCTAAAACCCGTCGGGCTCGGGCCGGGCTAGTTTTGCTCAGGTTTAACCCCGACCCTCAGCGTAGCTGCCACCGCACGCTCTTCCTAGTCACGTTGCGAACCACCTCCGCTCATCGGCCTCCACCACCCACGAGCGGCCTCCCATTCCTTGCATCGCGAGTCAACTCCACTCGCGCGACTTCTACACCACCGGCGGCAGTCCTTGCCGAGCTTGGACCTACAAAGCGCCCGTGGAGGAGATCATGCCTGCGTCCCGCGAAGGAGCGCCGGTGGAGGAGATCGTGCCTGCGGTCCTGCGGAGCAGCGTTGGTGGAGGAGATCACGCATTGTCCCCTTCACTTCCGCCGTCGGTTGTCGCCGTTGCCACGTCTCCATCCCTCTTCCCCTCTTGTGACGCTACGACCAAGCCGGGCAAAGAAACGTGGTGAGCGCCGGCCTTCTTCCCCCTCTCTCTCCGGGCGGGTGGGCCGCCTTGGTGGACTATTGGGCCCTTGCTTATCTGGGTCGGCCCGACACGAAAGGGCCCACGTGTCGTGCCTGGGCCAGCGAGCATGCAAGGTGGGCTGTAGAGACAGAACCGATGGCACGCGGGCCGAACAAGCCCGTGCCCTAACGGGCCGTGCTTAGCATAGGCCCGTGCCATGGTTGTCGGTTGCTCATCTATAGTATGAGGCTTTCACACGAGGGGTGCGGGCTCATATTAATTTCCAGAGGGAGCAAATGATGGGGAAAGTTTTAGAGTCGTTATTAGACCGATGTTTTTTTTTTTTGCTAACCACACAAATTTTTTTTTAAAAAAAAGAGTTTTATAACTCGGCTTTTAAGAAAGCCACCGCGTTTGTTACATCATCCAGCTTGCTGGGGTTACCAGCTACAAGAAAACATCCGAACCAGGAAAAGGAAAATGGAACGAAAAATAGAAGCTAATGACTACAGTTCCATAATATCTGTAGAGATAAGACTGCTCGGTGAGAACTTCTTGATCCACTCCAAGATCTCCTGCTTGACGTCCATCACACGGCTTCTGTCTCGTTCCTTAAGCAAAATCGTCCACTTCTGTATTAATGACAAAGCACGAAAGATGATATCAGTTGGCGTCTTCGGGAAAACTTTTTCAATTGCCATTTTATTTCTGTTGGTCCATAATGCCCAAGCAAAACATGCAAATAAGAACACAACGATTCTAGGATGCATCTCCCCTTTGTTGTAAATCCACCTGAAAGTTAATTCTGTTAATGAATTTGGACACTCATCCAAATGTAGGGCTTCCTTGATAACTCCCCATACAAATTTAGCTGTATGACATTTAAACAAAACATGTTCAACACCCTCAATACCATCTCCCAAACAGCAGTCACCCGATCCCTTCCAACCCCTTTTACTAACCACACAAATTTCATTTCGAGAGTATTATTAGCGTTCTTTTGGAGATGCTCTAAGTAGCATACTGGTTTGGTCAGAACGGTTTTTACCGACGTGAATATTTTTCTCACTTTCACACGCGCGTGACATCAGATCTCGCCTTGCATCTTCGAAGCAAGCAGCACACTTGTTTTCGACTTGTTCTCTCCTTGTTTGAAACAAAATCAAGCGAGCCATACATGCACGGTACGCACTGCTGCAATGCAATTACTACTGGAGTGTATAATATGTTATTCAGTGACACTTTATTATTATGCAATCGCTGTGCTAGCTGCATGATCGCCGGTTCGCCTCCTGTGTTCTCAGTCCGGCCTCCGGCTCCGACGGACGATCCATAGCTCCAGGCTCCTGCAGCATGCAACCTTACGCGTGCGGCGGGCAGTTGAAGGTACCGCCGGAGCTGAGGAAGTGGAGCACGCAATTGACGCCGTCCTTGGGCGCGCACTGGCAGTCGCACCCCTCCAGCTGCTTCCCCGGGTAGTTGTCGCAGGTGATGTACCCGCCCTGGATGCACTGCACCGCGCACGCCGCCTCCGTGCCGCCCATCTCCCCCAACACGAGGAGCCCTGCATGCATCGCAGATCAAAACGTAGCAAGAACCATTATTGGGGACAGGGGACCGACTGGAGCGAGAGTCGCCGCGCCTGCTTACCGGATAGGAGGAGGATGGAGGTGAAGTAGAGATTCATGGAGGCCATCTCTCCAGAGTCCAGACTCTATCAAGCTACTCTCTTTTTTTTCACAGTTTTGCTTCTAATTTGTTCGTGTTGCGTTTCAAGGGTTACGGGCGGGCATAGAGCAATTTATTTATACTTGAGTTGGTGAGCGCGCGCGAGAACGTGAACTGCGCTAGGCCGCTAGCTCTCCGGCCGGCTAGCGAAGGCCGTCGTGAGGGTGCACGCCGTTCGCGCCCACCTAGCTAGGTTGGTGTCGGTTCCTACACCATACGGCCGCCGCTTTTTCTGACGACGAAATCCTGGCGGGACGACGTGCGATCCCCAGTGCAGATAGTTTCAAAGCTGAGACACGTTGAGCATGCAGCTCAAGAACGAAATCGGCGCCGACGACGGGGCGCACGAACGTACGCATCTTCTCGGCTCGTCACGTGGCTGGCGGCGTCATCGATCTCCTACGGCGGCTGTTGTATTCGAATTCGTTCGCTTGTCGTGCCGCGTGGTATCTATCTGCCAGAACGACAACTGAAGCTTTGTTAAGCCGTTCTTCACTCGTCAATCGTCGTCGTTATCCGAATTCAGGTTAACATTGGCATCATATTTCAAGGAAGCGGCAATAAATAGAAAAAAAATAGATGACTGCATCGATCAGCTCCATTTTAGCACTGAAGTCTTGCTAGTTATTAATTGTTATACAAATAAAATCCTTTAACGGCGCTCATGCAAACATGGAACACTGAAGGGACGACGAACGGAAGTCGTGTCACTGCATTTCTTTCCAGCACCTGTGGGCCGCGCCGTTTGTGTGGTGGACAACGCAGTGCTTGCCATCCGGCGGCGCGCACTTGCAGGCGCAGCCGTTGAGCTGCAACCCAGGATGGTTGCTGCAAGTGATGTAGGTATCCGGATTGCATTCCGGATCGCAGACACTGATGGGCGGCTCAACCGCCCCCAGTATGACATGTCCTGATTAACAACACACACAGGCAACAAAATCTCATCAGTTATGAGTGACAATATCTACGTGGACTATATATACAGTAGAGGTGCACAGGCTGGCAACGGGGAAAAATTCACACGGAAAATGGTGAATCTACCAGAGAGGAGGACGACGACTGCCATGGACAAGTTGAAGGAGACCATGCTTGCCATTGCCTACCTACTAGTAGCCTGGTAGTACCTCTACGGCTATACCTGCTAATCTACTCCACTCTCTCTTGTGCGCAAACGACTGGTCTTAGGTTTATATTTAGAAGAAGGGTGAAGGATTTAACCTTCACTAGATACATTCTCTTCGCATATTTTAGTTTAGTAATTACAACAACATTAATGGTTATTATCCCACCCCGATACCAAACATAATATCAAGAGCTCACAAAAAACATCACACCAAGGGCTCTCAAAGAATTCCTTGCATGGCTTCCCTCAGCATTTACCCCATCCGTTCCAAAATAAGCACTACTATAATATTCGTGTTGGTCAAATTTTTCTTAAGTTTGACTAGGTTTATAGAAAGAAAATATTAGTATCTTCAAATAAGTGTATTATAAAATAAGATTCAATGATCTATATCTAATGATATTAATTATATGTATTAATACTTTCTTATAAATATTTGGTCAAAGTTAAATTTTTTTGACTTCTTCAAAGTGAGAACAACACTTTAATTCTTAAAAAAGACTTTTTTTTTTTGAGACCACGCCGTTGCGTGTTTTTCATTAAGCGTAATAAGTAAAAAAAAAACACTTGAAGGGGGAGTATGTAAGGTAACGCCCGTACAGTGGTACGCTACCTTAATTAGAAATGTCATCCTACCATCTCAGTTGGCATGTCAGTAGTGAAGAGCGAGGCAAGTTAAGGCCCCGTTTGGCACGGCTTCACTTCACAAGTGAATCCGTTTTTTGTTGCTTCGGCTCCCTAAACAACTCTATAGGTGGAGCTGGAACTGTTTTGGTAAATCGTTTGGCAAAACAGCTTCTTCCGTCAAACAAGCTCTCACATAACGCTACGTAGGATGAGGTGGAGCTGGGAGAAGCTACTATTTTTTGCTCCTTCTCACCCCAAAGCTCTGTGAGAGCACGTTTTTAGGGGCTTCATCGGTGGAGCCGTTTTATTTTACCCCGTTTGGCAGAAAATAGCTCCAAACGGCTCCTGAAGCCGTTGGAGAAGCTCTGCCAAACAGGGCCTAATTGTTAATAGCGTGCCTAGTTTATCGTCACTGTTACAAAGCAAACGGTCATCTCTTATTAGGGTTTAGAGAAAATCGTTCACCAAGCAAAGTAGTTAAGAGAAACGTGATAATCAATCGGGCAATCCAATTATTTTGCTCAAGGACTTCGTGAAATCTGTCCCGAATCGCTTGAATTTCGGAAGGTAGAGGAGTCCAAAATAGTAGACCAACAACCACGGGATCAACCGCATGGACATGCAACATCAACTTATCGGGGCGCTCAAAGATCCACGCCCGGAAGAAAACCCATTCATCTCCATATGGAATCAACAACCACTTTTGTTGCCAATGGACCTGCATTGGACTAAAAGACTCTAGCCAGTCCATGCCAATAATAGCATCATAAGAGCCAATAGGTAACACCCGAAAGTCTGACTGGAATGTGTACAAGCCAATGGACCACTACAACTGATTGATCAACATGGTGCTCATTAGAGTACCCCCGCCTGCAATCCAAACAGTACTGTCAATTGCAACTGATGACACCCCTTCAAGCTTGGCTGCCAATTCAGTACTGAGAAACGAAGCAGAACTGCCAGAATCGAGCAAAAGTTGTACTGGGTGTCCTTGCACACATTCAAAGAAAGCGCACCACACGCCCGTGAGGGTGAAGGAGCAACAACTACCTTACTTATAGCCAAGAAGACCTAGTGTTGATCATGTTCAGTTTCCTCTTCTAGAGAACCGCTCAAGGACTCATAAGCATCAAAGAATTCCCAAAGAGGTTCCACGACCAACAACACCTCGGGACTGCACTTGTGGTCTTGTGACCATTTGGCACCACACTTGTAACAAAGTCCTTGTGCTCTGCGAAAATGCTTTAAGGCAGCCAGAGAAGCATCTGGCCACTGGCCGCCTGGTGGCTCTGTCCTCTAACCACCCAATGAATCAGGACGCTGCACACTGGCCGATTGAGGCAACACTGGAACAGAAACTTCAGCCCGTGGTGGAGGAGGAAGGAGTGGCACTGGAGACTTATACTGAGATGGCAATCGTGATGAAGACCAATCACCATGGCGGGTCACCCGAGGCGCCGGGTACATCTCCTCCTGTATCAAAGCAAGAGAAGCGGCAGAATCCAGTGTTTGGGGCTTATGCAGAAACAACAACTCTAATGTCGGGTCTCAATCCATCAATGAAACGCATGATAAAGTGCAATTCATACTGACGTGGGGTATAAGATTTGAGCTGGTCTTTGAGTTTGGTGAATTTGGCTAAGTAATCAGAGACTGAGGATGTTTGATGCACGTGGAACATCTAACGTACGAGAGACTCATGACGATCCCTATCAAAGCGAGTCTGCATCTGGGAACAGAATTAAGACCAAGACATAGTGGAAACCAGGGACTCGATAGACTGGTACCAAAGTGATGCTGGACCATCAAAGTCCATCTCAGACACCTCAATCCACATAGACTCCTCAACAGAATACATCTTAAAGTATTTCTCGGCTCTAACTTGCCAACGACGAGGATTGTCCCCATCGAAGCGAGGGAAAGGAACCTTGGGAAGACGGCCTCTAGGACTGTTACCAAACCTTTCAGGATGGTATTGGTTGTGGATTGTGGTGGTGCTGGTAGTATGGTTTCATGGGTGGAGGATCGGGTGGAGTAGGTTGTTGAGGAAGTGGTGGTGGGTAGTGGGGAAACACAGGATTAGGGACGCTCGATGATGATAGTGGATGTGGAGGTTTAGGAATCGGGGCTAATGGTGGTGGAACAACAGGATCATACAGTGAATGAAAAACAGGGGGTGGGTAAACACGGGCCATTGGGCATTGGACGGACAGATCCAGGTCCCGGTTCCCGTATGTTTGAGTCGACGCGGTGCCCAACGACGGGCGATTCGACAGGGAGCGTGTACGTCTGCTGCACAGCCGCCTGGGTTGAAGAAGATGACGCGCTTACGCGGGAGGACCTTCGTCGAACACTCGTGGGCGCGCGAGGTCTCTAGCGCCTTCACCGCACGGCGGACATCGAAGAGGAGATCGTCGACGCCTGGACGCCACGACGAGAGATTCTGAGCGATAGCCTCGAGAGATGCGACTCGCGCGTCCTGCGTAGGAGGAATGGGCTGCACGCTGCCGAGCTCGAGGTCGGAGATGCGCTTGTTGAATTCGTTGTTGCGGTCCGCGTAGTTGGCTTCAAGTTCGGTGAGGCGCTTGGTGTTGGCGAGTGGTTGTGGATCGGCCGGGGGCGATCTCTAGATCCGCGAGGCTACGATCTAGGTCGGTGATGTAGTCGTGCGCCTCCATGGCCGACGACGTGGACTCGGCGATCCAGCGCTCCAACGTGTCAAACCGCTGGCTCGTCGTCGAAACGGGAGTTGAGCTTGGCGAACTCGTCGAGGAGGAGTTTGAAATTGGGCTCCATCGCACCCGGGATTGCTGGAATCTGGTGTAGTGGGGATGGGGAAGGTGGGATTTCAGGATTGGCACGAGTATCTAATACCAATTTGTTAACAACACACTCACAATTACAGATAGGAATCTTAGGTAGCAAGTTTGAATGGTAGCACCACCGCATGGAGCGGGGGCGAGAGGAGGAAGAAAGGTTGGGAGGAGTTCTGGAGAGTTTGTTAATACATCAATGGTTCCTCTCTCTCACAACCTGATACATATATATCTAAGCTCTCCACTCTGGGCCGGTGTATTTCAGATTGGGCCTTGCTTCTCTCTTGGCCTTCTGGGCTTCTTCATCTTCAGCGTCCTCCTGGCCCGTAGCAGGGGCTTCATACCTGACACACCTGTGGGCCGCGCCGTTTGTGTGGTGGACAACGCAGTGCTTGCCGTCCGGCGGCGCGCACTTGCAAGCGCAGCCGTTGAGCTGCAGCCCAGGATGGTTGCTGCAAGTGATGTAGGTTTTCGGATCGCAGTCCGGATCGCAGACACTGATGGGCGGCTCAACCGCCCCCAGTATCAGATGTCCTGATTAACAACACACACACAGGCAACAAAATCTCATCAGTTATGAGTGACAATATCTATGTGGACTATATATACAGTAGAGGTGCACAGGCTAGATTGGCAGCGGGAAAAATTCACACGGAAAATGGTGAATCTACCAGAGAGGAGGACGACGACTGCCATGGACAAGTTGAAGTTGAAGGAGACCATGCTTGCCATTGCCTAGTAGCCTGCTAGTACCTATACGCCTATAGCTGCTTGTATGCTATACTCCACTCCCTCTTGTGAGCAAACGACTGGTCTTGGGTTTATAATTAGAAAGGTCAAGGATCTAGCCTTCACTAGATACATTCTCTTCGCATATTTAGTTTAGTAATTACAGCAGCATTAATTGGCTATTATCCCACACCCACACCAAACATCACAGCTAGGGCTCTCAATAAAGATCACACCAAGGGCTCTCAAAGAATTTCCTTGCATGGCTTCCCTCAACATTTACCCCCTCCGTCCCAAAATAAGCATCACTATAATTTCGTGTTGGTCAAATTTGACTAGGTTTATAGAAAGAAAATATTGATATCTTCAAATATGTGTATTATAAAATAAGATTCAATGATCTATATCTAATAATATTAATTATATGCATTATAAAATATTAATATTTTTTAGAAATACTTGGTCAAAGTTAAAAATGTTTGACTTCTTGAAAGGTGAGGACAACACTTGAATTCGTCCCAAAAAAAAAAAAAAAAAAAAACACTTGAATGGAGAGAGTATGTAAGTCAACCTCTGGTACAGCAGTACGCTACCTTAATTAGAAATGCCATCCTACCATCTCAGTTGGCATGTCAGTAGTGAAGAGCGAGGCAAGTTAATTGCTAATAGCGCGCCTAGTTTATCGCCACTGTTACATGTAAAGCAAACGGTCATCTCTTATTAGGGTTTAGAGAAAATCGTTCAGTCAAGCAGTAGTTAAGAGATACGTGACAATCAATCCGACATTCAGAGTTTCAGATCGACCTTTACTTTGAAATCAAATTTGGGGCAAGATGCGCAAGATCGACTCGTTGACTTTTCTTTTTTGTTTGCTTTGTTAAAGGGCATAGACCATGACTTCTTTGCACGAACAGGTTGGGATCTGAGAGGCATATAAGTTACGTAGCGAAACAAAAATAATGACACGTAGCTTGTCCTTCAATATAAAGGGCGTTCTCAAACTTAAACGGATTGACTGAAAACCACTGATAAGCAAGTTGAAAAGAACGGTAGCCTTTTGCATTGATATTTTTCATGACCTCGAAATGCTTCTTCAGTATAACTTCAGTTGACTGCAGTGCAGACTTGGCTTGCCCTGTAATCATTCGTTTCAGAGCATACAGACCTAAAGTTGGCCATTTGGCCCGCGGCCCGCGGCCCCGTCCGAGGCCCAGCAAAATGGCCCGGTACCTGGCCCGGCCCGCCTGTGGGTCGGGCGGCCATGGGCCCGCTGGCCCGTCTGGCCCGCTGCTGGCCCGGTGGGAAAAATTCCAAAGCAACAGCCCATCATATTCCCAGGGAAATCCCAAGCAATTGTGGCCCAAACAACTAAAGGCCCATGTAACCAAACAGAGAACAGCCCATCATACTCCATGTCTCTGGTTTTTTTTTTTTTTTTGAGCACGTCCGGCTGTGGGCCGGCCCGTGGCCCGGCTGGCCCGATTGGCTTATTTCAGTGATCGGATAGAAGTTTTAGATAACATCGATCAGATAGAGTTGAATGGGCCCGAATTTTTTTTCCTCACGGGAATGGGAAAGCGTTCTATATACCGGACAGTCCGAGACAACCCACGGTACTCGATCCTGATATGTCTTAATTATTCTACTATAGAACTAAGACACATACTTTCATTACTTAACTAATATTCAGCAACGATACTGTTCAGACGATCACAGTGCATCAACTTGGTATATAGACTAAAGACGAGCAAGGGCGAGCCCCCATATCAGTATCGGAATTCCATCAGTATCACCCCTGCATCTGCATGCGCGGCTCCAGCTCTAAACCTATGCCTGCGCCGCGCGCGCCCTGCGGTGGGCAGTTGAAGGTATCGCCGGTGGTCAGGAGGTGGAGCACGCAGTTGATGCCGTCCTTGGGCGCGCACTCGCAGTCGCAGCCGTCCAGCTTCTGGTACGGGTAGTTGTCGCAGGTGATGTACCCGCCCTGGATGCACACCACCGGGCACGGCTCCGGCGCTGCCGCCAGCGTCCCGCCGATTTCACCCAACACGACGAGCCCTGATTCATCACAACATCCAGAGAAATCGATCGAGCTCAATGAAGAACCATGCATTATCTCAAGACAGAGAGAGCTTGGCTAGCAAACGTCGCATGTCAGCATACCAGAGAGAAGCAGGATGCAGGTGAGAGCGAGCAGCTTCATGGAGGCCATTTTCTCCTAGACTTTGCTGGTGTATTGTAAGTTGGTAACTGTGTTGCAATGGCTGCATAAGTGCTTGTCGATGTGTTTATTTATATAGTGGAAGATGGCAATACGAAGATGTGACTCAGCAATTCAGTATACAAGAATAGTAGATAGGATCGGTTATGAATGGCTGAAGCCTACACGTCTGTCCAATATAAATTACTGTACTTGGTCTTTTTGCAAGCCAATTAGTCCATCACTCCATTGCCAATCATAATTCAATCAGAAGTACGATCAACTGAAAAATTTTAGGAATTGCAAAAGTCCTTCGATATATAGATGTCAGAATATAGAAAGCGGTGGACTGCACTATAAAATAGGAAAACATTATATCTCATTGCTTCCGCTGCAAGTTGATGGGCCATTTCAGAGTTCTAGGGCTGGTCAAATTACGGGTTTCACTCTTAATTTCAGAGTTTCAATTCGGAGCCATTGAGAAGTGAGCCCATACAAATTGACTTCTTTTTCTGCTACACAATTTATAAGCCAAATTTGTAGAAAAATGGCCAAATCTTTTACGCCTGACAAAGTCACATATAGCTTATTAGCTTTCCCCGCATTGACCTCGACATAGTACCACTTTCTTATTTAGAGCATCAGCCAATTTTGGGTCAAAACTTAGTCTCGAAAAAGTTCTGATCAAAACTCTGCCATGTAACGGATAATCATTGACTAATCCATCAGAGGTCAGGTAACACAGCTTCTTCCTGAAACTCCATTTCAGGACTGAAGAGCATCTTGCATCACTTCAGAAATGGTCCTTTTATACTTTCATGACATTGTTCGTCTTCGTCCCAGCAGTCTCCAATGTTTTGTGGCGAACTGTTAACACGTCCTAGGACTGGACTGAGTCAGCGCTAGGAAACAGTGTTAGGAACCTAACGCCATAATATCGGTTGATTGCATTTCCCATGTTCACAAGCAGCCGGAAACCAAAAGATTGTGGCCGGCGGGCCATTGTGTGTGGGCTAGAGGTTACTTATGGGCTTAACGGACCCATGTTTAGGTGGGCTTAACGATCACGCTGCTGGACTATGTAGGGCCTGTTTCAGCCTGATTTTTGTTCATGTGAAAATGACGAGGCAAAACGCCCGTTATTACTTTTTACATTCCAATTACAGCTTGAGTTTTTATGCTTTTTTAAGATGTATGTAGTACATGACATGTTAAATTTGTGTAATGGTGTATCACTAAATTGCTTTAGGATCTATGTTATTATACCTCAAGATGGGAAACAAGTCAGCACTTTTAGTAAAACTCAAGATAAGGGCCATAGGCCTAGTTCTCTTTAGCTTCTAGAAACAAGTGGATTTTTTATACCGAGTAGAACGATGAATTCGCCCACAAAGAACAAGACATCGAGTCCTGATGATATATTTGCTTCTTCTAGTTCTAGATGCTATAACAGAGTACAGACGGTCGCCTTCCAGCGGAAGTTCCTGCCCGTGCTCCGTGCGACGTGTGGTACTTGACGATTGACGTGACGTGGTATGATTGATTAGTCAATGCCTTACGGTCAAAGGTACGGCCCACTGCCACGTCAAATGGGGCATCCCTTGCCGTCCGATCATCCACAGGCTGGCACAAGCCGTTGGATCTGCTTCCGGACTGGCGGTTTCCGGGCGGTTTCCGGTTTCCAGTTTCCACAGCATGTCTGGCACCTGTCCCACGCCTAATCCCGTTGCAAATGGCTACGCGCACACGGCGGCGGGGGAAAATGTTACTACACAAGCAAGGCGCATCTGGGTAAACATGCTTTGCAAGAGAATAGACTAATACGTACAATACTTTTTCTCAAAGAATGGGAGTAAATTAGACGCATGCGTAAATAAAAAAATAAAATAAAGAAATACTAAAAAAAAACCGGCAAGAGACAAAGAAACTATTAAAAAGATTTGGTTAATTAAAAATAGTTAGGGTCTACAGTATGAAAAAAGTTTATGAAGCTTATAATAGACTATTGGAGAACATGTCATGCCACTTACACTTCACTATGTGACCCCCATATGTAAATGATTTTTTATTCTACCTCTTCTCTCATCCCTTTCTCAGTTCATACAAAATATCTCATTTTCTGAGCGAGATTGGTGTTGAGATAAGAAATAGTTCTCTTCTCTTTTTCATCCCCTCTCTCTTCCACATAGGATTCCTATGAGCTAGCTGAAGTAGCTCTGTTTAAAGGCACTCACAATGTAGAAACTTGTTTCTAACATTGAGCGTGTTATAAACTGCCCACAACCTTGGGTTTCACCGGTGTTGAATTATGGAAGAGAAGGTTGAACCATCGGGTCATGCCATTGTAGAGTGCAATGCCAAGTTTAAAAAAAAGCACCGCAACATGTAGGTACACCGATACCAGAAGAATAAACAATATTTCTTCACCCGACTTTGCCTGCGAACGCCCCTCTACTGTGTAACTGGTGCTGGGTTACTAGCCCCCACGACATGGTCAAAAGGCGGTCCACGTCCACACACCGGTGTCGACAACGTGGGTGGACATGAGTCCCGCATCGGGTAATGGCTTGCATGTGTGGACAAAAGCCATTTCGAGCCGTGCCAAACAGAGCTAAAAGGTTGCACAACACAAGACCACATCTAGTGGACGTAGCAATTGCCTCCTAAAACAACAGGTAAAAAACAACAGGTGCTAATCCATGTGACCCACTACGCAGGCACACCCGGATTCCCCAACCAAACCCCTGTATTAAAATGCCGCCATAGATTACATCGTTAAAATGCCAACGACCCTGCCCGTCCCCACAACAGAGACGACCGCCATTGCCCCCGTGTCGACCACGCGGCGAAAATTCCTATCGAGATCTCGCTTCTCGAAGCTTGCGCGGGCGGCGCAGCGATGACTACGAACCCCGCTCCGGTGGCGAACGGCGCCGTGGCCGGCGCTGGCGGGGGCACGAAGCGGCGGGGCGGAAGGTTGCGGTACGCGGCCGCCGCTGCCCTCCTCGTGGCGCTCCTCGCCGTGGCCGTGAACTACCGCAACTTCCCGGGCACGCCCCCTCACCACCAGGAAGCTGCGGCTGCCCTGTAAGGATCTCTCCGTTGGTGTTGCGATTTGCTTAGCTGCTCTTGGGGGGTTTGATTTTAGTGGATGCGGTTCTGACTTTTGATGTGGCGGTGTGGTCCGTTTCAGGCTGCGAGGAAGTACACGGGGATGGTGGAGGACTGCTGCTGCGACTATGAGACGGTGGATGCCATCAACGAGGAGGTCCTGCATCCAATTCTACAGGATCTCGTTAAGTTGCCCTTCTTCAGGTACTTCAAGGTGAGCACTCATGGATTGTTTTTTTTTTTTTAATTGTCCTGGACCGTGATTTTGGCACATTAGCGGAAATGTATGTTGTGGTACTCCAATGGGGATATAGAGTCGTTATAATTTAGAGTCATGCTTGCTTGATTGGAGAATTTGATGCTGATTATGGAGTTATGGAGTCTTTACTTTTTTTCCCCTCAATGTGCTTCTGCCATTTTATAGGTGAAAGATTGTCGTGATGACTGTGTGATTCTGTCAGATTATTATTTTTGTTACCTGAGCAGTTGAGTGATTTATCAGTTTTCTACTATTCTAAAGTGAATGTTTCAAACCTTAGGATCAAACTTTTTCTGTACTCCGCTTGTGTAATGTTGGTCTTTTGATTAGTAATGATTCTAATGAACAGTAATCAACTGTGCTCTATATGGAATCAAAGTGGTATTTGCTTGATTAGAATGTGAAGGTTGGCTTACCTTATTTAGGGAATTTGATGATGGAAATAGCACAACCTAGTCTTCTGGACCATCTAATGGTACCAGTTAGCTATCCTAACGCATAGTTCCAGTATATCTTAATTTTTTTTTTACCTATTCTATTCCTATATTCCCTAATCCCTATAGTTTAGGAAGTTTGTGGCAGAGAATGGTTTTGAGTTTTTTTTATTGATGTGTAAGGCTTTTGCATATTGCAAAATGCAATTGGATTGGTGTGGTGACTATTTTGTAAAATATACTTTTTGTCTCATATGTACTCAGATTTTCACCATTTCACGCTAATTATGTAGGAGTGGAGATGAAAATCTATGCGATGACATGGTTCCCAGAAATGTGAACCCTTTAAGTTCTCTTCCAAATTTTGCACAGTGAACTATAGTTTTGCATTGTTAGTCTGCCTACTAAATATGCTAGTTATAGGAAAATCATATAGCGCCCAGAGGGGCCGATGCCCTTGTTAGCTAAAGGAGTAAAATACCATGTTACAATGTTTCAAAAATCATCAGAAAAATCATGTGTGTAGTACACCTAAAGTTAAGTGTAGCCGTAACAATTCATATTAAAATTCATCTTTGATGCTAACACAGAAGTGTCACTGTCAGCTATATGTGATGCCACCAAAATGCTCATATTAAAAATCAATTTTGAAGTGATGGTTCATCTGTTCTAAGTCATATGTTGTTTCTTGTCTTTTGTAAGGTTAAATTGTGGTGTGACTGCCCTTTTTGGCCGATGATGGAATGTGCAAGCTTAGAGATTGTAGTGTCTGTGAGTGCCGGAGAATGAGTTCCCTGAACCATTCAGGAAACCTTACAGTGGACTTTCTCGGATAGTATGATGTGCCAAGAAGGAAAGCCACAGGGTGCCGTTGATAAAACCCTTGACAGCAAGGTTTTTCAAAGGATGGGTTGAAACTGACAATCCGTGGACATCTGATGACGAGACTGATAATAGTAATTTATCTTCATCTTGATCTAGTTTATTGCACATTCTTTTGTTTCTTATTTATTATCATTCATGATGATTATCAAACTGTTGTGCTGATTTCAGATGAGATGACTTATGTGAATCTTCAACTGAATCCTGAACGATACACTGGCTATACTGGTGATTCAGCAAGAAGGATATGGGATGCTATTTACAAAGAGAACTGTCCAAAATGTATGCAAATGTGTTCTTTCACATGCTTGTTCTGCTTTAGATACAACTAGTAATTTGCATCTGAGCTGCTTATTTTATTTCATGACAACCTCCATGTTCATTTTTTTATTCAGTGCATGTGTTTATACGTGTCATGTCATAACTTTGCTAGATGTTAAATGAATCAGTGACGGACTCATTGTTTGAATCCTTTATTTTGATATATATGTCAAATGTAGCTACCATGTCTTCTAAAGTAATCCATATGCATGGCATATATCCCATTTGTTCTTCTTTAGTGGTGTCCTGTAGTGTAGTTCTCTAGTTGCATGCCTGTTCCATTAGATGTGCTATGTAACATGATGTTCCATTAGATGTCCTACGTAACATGATAGAGAATCCTATCACACACTTCAGTCCTACATCAGTAAAATTATTTTGACACAAGTTTTTCTAATTGCATTTTTCTTCAGATCCCTCTGAGGAACTGTGCCATGAGAAGAAGGCATTGTACAAGCTTATTTCAGGGCTGCACTCCTCAATTTCAGTGCATATTGCTTATGATTATCTTCTTGATGAATCTACTAACTCAGTACGTGACCAAATTGTCCACCTTTGTTCATTGTTTATTGGGCCGAATTTCATAATTGTTTTGATCACTTCTTTTAATGTAAATGGTCACAGTGGGGACAAAATCTTCCTCTGTTGTATGACCGTGTCCTGAAGTACCCAGAACGCCGTCCCAGAATCTGTACTTCACCTACCTGTTTGTTCTTCGGGCTGTGACAAAGGTTTCCATTTCTTCCTTGTTTTAATACTTGTTCATTTCGTTTCCATGCTACTGTGGAAGATCAAACTGTTAGGTTTATTTTTGTTCAAAATTTGTTGTGGATAATGATTTGATTTGGAATCTTCCAGGCAGCAGAGTATCTTGAGCAGGCTGAGTACAATACTGGCAATCCTGAAGACGACTTGAAAACAGAATCTCTTGTGAAGCAATTACTATACAATTCCAAGTTAAGATCTGCATGTCCATTGCCTTTTGATGAAGCCAAACTCTGGCAAGGCTTAAATGGTCCTGAGCTAAAGCAAGAGATTCAGAAGCAATTCAGAAACATTAGGTTTGTGGCATATTTCCTGTGTTCTCATTTCATAAGATGCATATGAACCACTTGAATCCTTACCTGTGTAACATTTTCTTCATTAGTGCAATTATGGACTGCGTTGGATGCGAGAAGTGCCGCTGTGGGGAAAGCTCCAAGTTCTTGGTCTTGGAACTGCACTGAAAATTCTTTTTCTCTGTCGATGGGGACAGCCATTTGAATCAACCAGTATGTGGTCCATTTCTCAAATACTCACTATTACTCCTGCCACATTTTGTTGGTATTTGCTCGAATAAATATTTATTTTGAAATATTATCCCCATGTTAGTTCCTAGCACTTTATTCATCTTGATTGCTTACAGTTCCCCTACATTATCCTAAAACAGATAGAATGCACTATGAGTTCTATGCTAGCTAAATTGCTACTAAGACAATTGAAGCACTGTAAATTCTTCTTCAATTGACGAAAATACAGTTTTATTCTAAAGCCAGTATGCATTTTGAATTCATTGTATACGCTTAAGTGGATACTTTTTTAATAATACTTCCTTCTTGGCACTTGATCAGTTGCAGCTGCAGCGAAATGAGGTCATTGCATTGTTCAATCTTCTGAATAGGCTCTCAGAGTCTGTCAAATTTGTACATGAAAAAGGATCATCAATTGAAGACGTCATCAAGGAACAGAGCCCTTCAAATTTTCAAAAGGGTGCTTCCAAGCCGAATCTTAAACTGGTATTTAGCTCCCTCTGTATTGTATTGTTTCTTACTTTCTTGCATTCATCCCTCGTAATCTTGCATTATTTGATTCTCCTGCAGGACTTCCTCTGAGATGTAAGTGTAATTTGTAGTTATACAAGGACATGCTGGAAGATTGACATAGACATGTATGGATATACCGAAAGATTAACATGTGCTGCAAGCAGTTTTCCTATATACCTCTGTTGCAGCTCTAGTTGAGACAATGAGAGATACAGACCCTTTTGAGCTAAATGCGATGACACAGTTGACATAGTTTTTTTTTTCCCTTTCTTTCATTTGTTGGGTTCCGGCACTTCAAAATTTTCCATGTATAGTGTTCCTACGCCTGTAAATCAAAGGATCTCACCTCCTCTGCGCTCGCCATGATCAAGAGGGAATCGCCCAATATCTCCGTTCAACTTGTATTAACTGTGATCACCTAACCACTAAACAGCTAACTAGCAAAAAGACTTTTTGTCGATCTCATTATTCTGTTAAGTATGGTGAAGTGCTAGGTGTACAGTTGTGACAATTGGTACAGTTCAGAGCAGAGGTGTAAAGGTTAATAAGCCGGATTTTTTTTTTTTTTTTTTTTTTTGAAATTTAAGCCGGATATTCTGTAGCTGAACACTCTTCTCACTTCTGATTTGATATAGCGATGGAACAAGAGGTTTTTTTTTATTTACTGAATATGATGCTCAGTTAAATCTTGCGTGCAGAACTGTAAATCATGTACCGGACATCAGCGTGATGGTGATTGAGTTAGAGGTACAGAAGTTGATGCCTCAGCCCCACCACCGGCAACACAGTAGATTCCTTCAGAGTTCAAGCATGGCGATGCAGCTGGGACATGTCGGCTATGTCGCAGGAGAGCTAGTGCGTCGCACAGTAGTCTGAGTCGTGGGCTCATGGCGCAGAAGGCATCCTTGTATATGGCTACTTTTGCACAGATACGACTGGCACTTTTGCACGTAGGAGATAAATCACACATGCAGCAGAGAAAAGGCTGTTCTGAAAAATCCGTTTGTACACATAAAAAAAAATTGTCTGCGCTGGTATGGGTATGGCAAAACAGTAACAGTCCGGAAGTTGCAGGAGCCAGCACCCAAGAGGCAGACCAGGAGCCGGACGACAACAGGAACACGAGCACGAACAGAGTTACAGAGCGTCGCCGGTGCACGGCCCGGCCGGCGGCCGCGCGCACAGGGAGACCAGCCGGACGGTCGCCGACACGGGCAACGCGCGTACCCCGCAGCCGGTCAAGAGCACGGCACGGGGCGCACCGGAGCGCGTGTCGGCGCTCCGGGTGCGCCCTGCCGCCCGCCCGCACGGCGCCGGCCTGCTGTGAGTGACTGTGTACCCTCTGACGCCTGCTCACGGTCACGGGCGCCCAGCATGATCCAGCTCCTGCAGCCTCACGTACTACGTGCAAGAGGCCCGGCGGTGGCGCGAATTGGCTGCAGGTTACAGTCTTACGAAACAGTGGCATTTGGGCAGCAAATGCAGTACAGTACTCTACTGCTGGCCGTTTACGGAGAACGAAGTAACGCTCTCTTTTTCTTGAAATATACTACAAGGAATTTATCCGGAGTAGAGTTCACGGTAAGTAAAATTTCACCATGGAGCCTCTAGAGTTCGTAATCACAAGGAATAGACATCTCAGTAAGGCTCTCGCTCAAAACTATCACGGGTTCGGTCCCAGCCAGAATGCTCCCCAAAACGAAAACACTGGGAAGCCGGCTGCCATACCCAAACAACAGCTGAACTGTACTGTGCACACCGCTCACAGGCAGACAGGCTTGGCATGCATGGAACTGTGCCCCTCAAGTGGTTAAAATACACTAGTAGATCCCTTTTACGGACCCCAGCTTAGGATGATGATCATGTTTGTATGGGCGGTGATGCTCTGACGGACTAGTCACTGGGCCAGCAGCAGCAAAGCTAGCTTTGGTTGGGCTCGTGACATTGACAAACCGAGGAAGGCGACGGCTTTTGGATGCCACCCCACGTCGTCCCCACGCCACAAAATGGTGCCGTGGCAGCACAGCACTGAAAGCGTTTTGAGAGTCTATACGCACGCATATGGTAGGGCAACGTCACTCATCTCTGTCCTGATTCTCTTGGAGCTCGAGTTCACGCAGAATATGTTTGGTTGTCCTGGTGCTTTTTTTTTGCTTCTGGGATTACATACAGGTCTCTAGATCTGCAGTTAGTTATGTTATAGCAACATGGCCTGTCCAACGGCATGTGAAGATCCTTTCTCGATGTCATCATGTCCTTAAACTAGTTTTGTTCCTTAAACTACTCCAATATGGAGGCGTTGAGCTGATTTGCAGATGGAAATTTCCCTCGTTTTTTACTATACCGGTTTGGCTCTTTGCCTGAAACCTCGAGATGTGATGGATCGGTACGTGATGCGCGCTGTCAGCTACTACTAGTATCTCGTGTCATGCATGGTGCACAACAACTTCGAGAGGAATTTCTCGGGAGTTATGTGCGAGCACACGCACCAACAGCGTGCTTGGAGACTCTAGCGACGACACTGACTCAGCGCCTCCACGTGGTTGGTGGGTGATGCCCATCAACATTCCATGTGGACTTGTATATATATATATAAAAAGTTCAAACATAACCAAGTAATCAGATAAAATTACAAATGAATTTACAACCCTTTTTTCTGCGACGAAACGAATTTACAACCTGTGAAACTTATTTATACGTACAGAGATCGAGCGGCCATTTACAAAATGAATTTACTGAATTTAAACAATAAACGAATTTCAAAGTGCAACATATGAATTTAATGTCGTGTCATATAAACGCTGAAGATACTTAGTAATTACTGGCTTTTATTTCTGTCATAGTTTTATCTTATTAAATTAACCTGGCATGGTGATGGGAAACTGTGAGCTTTATCACGGGCAGCGCCGTCCAGGGCTGTTTGGATCGTAGGTGCAGCCAGAAGGCCCCGCCCACAATTTCCTGATCACCACGGCCAACTTCACTGACGCCAGGACGCCGCCGCCGCCGTAGCCGTTGGTGTTCTGCTGCTGCCGCTCGCCTGCCGCCGCTGTCATGAGAGGCCTCGAGGCACCAGCGCAGCCGTCGGACGCCGATATCACAAGGGCCAGGACGATCAACAGCTTCATGCACAGTCCTAGCTTCTGACCAACTGCCATGCTTGACGTCTTTCGAGAGGCGTCGATCTTTGCAGTTACTACAGACTTGCAGTACTACAGGCAGTACAGGCAGGGGATCGGAAAGGAGCAATTAAGAATTAACTAAGACTGGCTCTGGCTAGCTGCTGCGCTTAACTACTGTGGACGATGGCTAATGCTCCTGTAAGTGTAATGGATCGGAGGTTGGTGGTGGTCGATCTGCAGAAAAGCTGCGAGGGTTTTGTGAGTATAAATACACACACGATCTCGAGCCAATCTCGTGTACAGTAGGAATGCTGCACGTACGATTTTTCATGCTAACTGCAGTGAAGTTTCGTGCGAATTTAGCTCCAAGTCAACTAGAAGTAATTTGTCAAACTGGGAATTGGTCTGTGCGTGCGTGCACTGAACCGAGTGGAATTGCCACGGTATATAGCGCGCGCGACAGTAGACTGTCGTACGGACAAGTGGCGCCGGGTAGTGTACATGTTGAGCCCAGGAGCTCAGCGCTGCTAGCTCCAGCGTAATTTGGCTGCGCATAGCTAGTTGTAGTATGGAACAAATTAAATTAAGAACAAATTAAACAAGAAAGGACTGACGCGTTAGTCGCGTGGAAGACGTGAGACCCAAATGTTCAATTGCCGTCGATTTGAGGCTTGAGCAAGTTCGTGACGACTTCGACGAGATGTTTTCGTCAAACTCGATGCAAATTTTCGCGGAATCTGCATGCATGCAGTCATATTTGTTACCTACGCCACGTATACATCGCACACGGCGACTACTGATTACCGATTGGTACGTACTTTCCTGGGCATCTGCAGGCAACGACTCAGCTGAATTCTCTTATTCTTCTTGGATTGACAATATATATAATTTGCTACTGGCCTGCACTACACTGTACCTGTACGTGTGCGTGCGGCGTGCTGGGGGCACCGGTTGCTAATAATCTGCTAATAATCGTCGTACTTGTTGGTGCATTATATTGGTGGTGTGGTGGTGGGTAGTCGTATGTGATAGAAGTAGGGCTGAAGTATTAGGTTGATCTCAAAGGGGCCTAGCTTAACAACAACCGCCCAATCTCCTTGGTCAGCGACGATCGGGGCATCTAACCCTAATGGTTAGTGGGCCATGTCGCACATTCGCTAATAAATAGAGGTGGGGGACAGACACCTGGCGCATTAGAGTTAACGCGAGTTTCACCGCCGCCACTTCCCTCACCGTCAACCAATCGGACAGCTTTACCCAGGTGGCGGGGAAGTTCCACGACCGCCCGTACTACTTCACCGATCGGAGCCGACGGTCACATTCTTTCACCTTTTACTATTGGTAGTTAATTAAGTAGATTAGTTGTTGTAATCTAGGATAACTACTTGTCATTATTATTATTATTGTTCTTGTTGTTCCCTAATCCGATTTACTGCTAGAAAGATCCTCTAATCCTATCATGAAGTGCTCGTGACTGGCCACATGTTCGGCGCTCTTCACAAACAGACCAGAACGCCATGGCACACACATTATATTGGGGCGGTGTTCATCGGTTCATCGCATGATAAAATAGAGTATCGGTCATACTCAGAGATAATGGCCTACTATACGGGTGTGTTTAGATCACCAAACTTGGTGCAAAATTTTTGAATGGATGGGACATGTATGTCACATCGTCACGTGAAGACGTTTAGTTTGTTAGTGGTAAATATTATCCTACCATGGCGTAACTAGGCTCAAAAGAATCGCCTCGTAATGTACATCTAAACTGCATGCAATTAGTTTATTTTTTTACCTACATTTAATACTCCATATACATGTCTTCCAAGATTTTTGATGTGATAGGGAATCTTCTTTTTGCGTAGTAAAATTTTGGAGGAACTTTGGGCTCTAAACAGGGCCAGCTTGTAGAGTACGTACGTACGGAGTACGTATATGTAATGTGGGGCTGCTAGTAGACGTACTCCTACAATGTGTCGACTGTCGTGGATTGTCGTCGTGTGTATAAGTGTACTTTTGGCCTGTACAGTACCAGTACTACACGAGTCAAATGTATGACACGCAATTGAAGGCTCAACCGCACAGCAGCAGTGTTATGTTATCCACAGCTTCTCCTCAGGCTCTCGTCCGGGGCCCCAAAGCATGCATGCAAACACCAGTGTAAACGCGGGAACGAGCTTTCAACTTTGCAATAGCTAGCGCAGGACATACAGTACTGTAGCTGGCTACGAATCTCCATGGCAGCCATACTGGCATGAACTGCTCGCAGCTCGCGCCTATACGTAGTACAGTACATGCACGGTCAGCATTGCAGGACGTGATTTGACACATGACGCTGACAGCCCAGCAGAGGTCAGGGTCGTGGTCGTCGGGGGTCTGGCCGTGGCCGGCGACCCGTTGCGCATGCAGTTGCCCATTTCCGTTATGCATGCCTGGCTAGGCTAGGCTAGGGTAGTGTAGGCTAGGCTAGGCTGGCATTCATGGGCTCTTGCAACCTCTCAACCAACCGGCCGGCAGGCCGGCCAACCTGTTGCCGGCAGGCCCTGGTGCACATACCGCTACGGCTTTGCTAACTCCCTTTTTTCACTCCCCATCACATCACATTAAATACACCCTGATATATGTTTGGAAGATAAAATGTAGGTAAAAAAAATAACTAACAGTTTAGATGTACATTACGAGGCCCCTAGATTTACCCCTGGTGGATAATATTTACCATAAACAAACGAAAAGCTTCCGCTAGGGTGATGGCGCGGCCCTTTGCTCATCAGGATGATGATCCGTGATCGATCGCCATGCAGCGAGCGAGCAGTGGCCCTACCGTAGGAGTACGGCCCTGGAGTGGATCGAGCGGCCGTCGTCGTCGTCTCGGCGTGCCGATGCCGAGGTGGAGTGGAGTTGGGTGGAGCGAGGGCGGTCAAAGATTCGGTCTCGTGTGTTTCGGCCTCGCGACAAGCTGGCGCCCCCACGCCTGCATTCACACACACACTACTGCCTCTCTGGCTGCCCCAGTCTGCACACCTGCTGCGTGCCATACCATACTGGCCATATAGCCATTGCCGCCGTCAGCTCATGTCCTCCTACGCATGCAGTGGTCCAGCGCAGTGCAGAGATGATAGCGCAGTACTAATTCAGAGAGCAGAGCCAGCCAGCCCAGCCCGTCCTCCTCCCCCTCTCGTGCTAGCAACTTTATTCAGTCAGGGTCAGGTCAGCCGGTCAGACAGTCAGGCTCACCCGGCCGGCGGGTCTCGTTTAGATGGCAAATTTTTTGCCAAAATTTTTATTTTTTCAACTCTCTCCAACACATCACATTAAATACACCAAAATACATATATTCGAACAAAGAAATGTAGGTAAAAAAAGAACTAATTACACAGTTACATTTGTGCATCACGCATCGAATCTTTTTTGAGCCTAGTTACGCCATGGTAGGATAATATTTACCACGCATAAAACAAAATGTTCTCGCGGGAGTCTTCTGGGGAGTTGGAATAGTTACTTTTGCCATTTTTTGCCATCTAAACGTGGCCGAGTGGATAGGATGATGATGCCGCTTGGGCTTGGCGCCATCGGGAACTGGCTTAATTGCTCTCCCACGCCCTCCTCTAGATTGTCACTTGTTTATGACACACAAATGAACTGGATGATGATGATGGGGTGATGTTTTAAAAGGCCATCATCCCACCTGGGAGGTGCCTGAACGTCAAACCAGTCTTCACTGCACAATGGTCACACCCTCCAATTAAAACGTGGTCACCAGGCGCTCAGTCTGGTGGTCTGGCCTGACTACTACCTGAGCACGTCAGTCGAAATACTACTACTGCCATAAAAGCACCGCCGCTACAGGCATTCATTGTCAGTTGTCACATCACATGGTGTTCAATGCAGCCAACCGGCCGGTTCAATCCCAATAAATTCTAGGAGTAGTAGAGTGTTTTTGTTTTGACAACAAATTAGTGTTTATTGAATTATTACATACAAGATATTAGTATAAAACAATCCCACAGTTAATTAATATTGGCAGTACTCTCTCGGTCACATTGAGTTTGTCACCTTAGATTTTATACCATCTTATTTGATTATTCGTCTTATTCAAATTTTTTACATAAATATAGTTTATTTTATTATGACTTATTTTATCAATAAAGATAATTATAAATATTGATTAATTTATTTTATTATTTATATAAATATTTTAAATAAGACGGATGGTTAAACTTGAAGTTCAAAAGTCAAAAAAAAAAAAGTCAAACTATATAGGACAGATGGAGTAGAACAATATCTCAGAATATTTTTTGACTTATAAAAAGGTGCAACTATTTTAGGACAAAAAGAAAGATGTTAGATGAGGAAAGTGAACTGATAGGTTTTTTAGTAGGGAGGCTATTAGCTATTACACTAATACTTTTTAAATGGATAGATTTCTAGCAAATTTAGGATGGATTAACAAACAGCAGAAAAGATCTTACAGTCTGCTTCTTTAACTTTTTGCACTCACCACTTACTCGAAGTTGAACAATAAGGTTTGGTGTTTCCAATCAATGGCACCCACTACATCATAAGCCGCTTATCGCCACATAAACCATGGGCCGAACTGTGATGTCTTTTTCCAAATATCGTCCGATGAATTGTGAGTCTAGAACTTATTTAATATGCATTAATTTTCAGCCTAGCTAAAATCTTTTAGCTCATTCATGTGTAGAGTCTCCAATAGTAGAGCCAACTAGCATTTTTTTATTACCTATTGTTAGGTCGAGTAAAAAGTACATGGAATTCAAAAAGGGTCTAAAAGCCTGGTTCAGCAACAGCAGCTATAGATGGCCCCGATCATGGGATTAGGGACCTGTACAGTAGTCCCTAGTAGCTGCCTTTTGTGATTGATTGAACTTGGTAACCACCGGCGCGCTGTTTGGTGGTCGATTGATCGATCGGACGGTCAAAAGGCCCCGCCCCCGGTGCCCCTCGCGCCGGCAGGCCAGGGACCATTGCAACCCAGGCGCAACGTCCCTTTCAGCTGGATCCATCAGAGTGATCGAGGCCCGGCGCCGGATCCACCACCACCTCGGCTGCGCTCGCCCGTCGCATGTTGGCAGTGGCGGCCGGCCACGACTCGTGGCCACTCGCATGCTCGCTCGACCCGCCGTCGTGGGGGTTTCAGCTCGGTTCCAGGCCCTTTTTTTCTCTGGACGACGGACGGGTGGCGATGTCGACGACCGGTGTGGTGTGGTGCAGCGCGGCGTGCGTCGCCGGCCGATGATTGCACGTTTGAAATGGAGCGCAGGCGGGACGATGTTGTCTGGAGCCCGTGACTGCAACTGCAAGTCATGCATGCTCCTGCCACGACAGCCTTTGCGTCGCACGCATCGTCCTTTGTGTTTCGGACGTGTTTGTTGTTGCACCTACTGTACGCAGACCACCGCATGTCTGTCCGAGCTAGGCTGATGAGAGAGAGACGGCATGAGAAGATCTTTTTGGTTCAAGGCTTTTACCGCACATATCACCCGGAGGCAGCCGTAAAGTGGTAACTCGGCAGAAACTGCGAGGAGAGGAGACGAATTACTGATGACGCAGCGTCTCACAGTCACAGACGACATCGGTCAGAGGCAATGCATGCTGCTGCTGCGCTGCATGGGAATAGGTGCGAGACAGAGCGCGTGTGCGATGGCATGCCATGGCATGTGACTGGGCGCGGCGTCTAGGCGGCTGGCAGGCTGTAACCCGGCTGTAACTTTTGGTTCCAAAGCTGCGTAACTTTCGGAAATATTAGCAGCGTCGTCGCATACGACAAAACCATGAGATTTTCCACGCGCGTGGTCGTGGTCGTGCCTCTGGCGGCGGCCGGTCTGACGCACGCAGAGGCGTCGTGTACCGTTGCCGCGGCCGGCTGGCGGCGGCCGCGGCGCACCGCATTCCCGGGCAACCACCCCGGGCAAGGCATTCGAGCCGCGCCCGCCCCCGCAGGCCGCGCGGGATCGCTCGCTCGCTCCACAGCCGGCCACGTGAAGCGGGTGCCGTGACCAAGGACTAGCTAGGCAGGCACATGCACTTGCGCGGCAGCGGCAGCGGCGGAGCACGTCCATTCTCTCACGCGGAGTACCGGTCGGACATTGCCATCCATGGACGACTGGATCGTCGCGAACCCAGATACTCGTAGACGACATCATGATGAATTACGTAGCTCGTTGCTGCAATGTGCTACAGTACTGGTTTGGTTGTTTGGATTCAGCAGCAAGTCGTGGAGTACAAAGCACAGTTGAAGAGTCATGTGATGGCGGGGATCGGCGGCGGGAAGCCCTTTTTTTTTTTACTCTTGCAGGTCTACATGATCTGTAACAATTCAGAAAACTACATGTCTCCTAGAGCCACTATAGCCTCAACCAACATCTTGCGGCATTTCAAGCCTTCCCAAACAAATTATAGAACAACCACACCAGTGCTTGTAATTAAGGGTGTTTTGGAAGGGTGGCTCGCGCCCCGAGGCCAAACCGGCCGTGGTCACCTGAAGCCGGCCAAATCAGGCCACCCTCTTGTGTGTTTGGAGCAATGGCCCAACCGAGCGCCCGGTCCATCCTTATATTGTGTTTGCTATCCACCTATGAGCCGACCCCCAGTTCAAAATCACCTCCAAATGGCCTTCCTTGCGTCACATATAGCTAGGCTCCTCAGCTACGATGATTTCTAGTGTACGAGTGGAGCCCGCCCGAGAGGTCCTTTTTGGTTCCCGCAGGCTAGGCCGAGGAATAAGAAAGTGACACCAAACAACAAATTGAGGGCCACCCCCATTAAACACGCCTCTAAGCTACTGATCTCAACAGGTTGTGATTCATGTCGCTCTACCATAACGCTATTAGCAATGATGTGACCACGTATGTGCTTTCCATAAAGAAAACAAACAATGCATGTTGGGTGGCCCGAGAGCTTCTCACACGTATCCATTGGAGAACTAAAGACGTTGCATGTAAAATGTCAAAACCATACACTTTTTTTGTGTTTAATCCTTGATCATCGAAACATTTTCCTCCCTATATGACATACCCCACTACTAGGTACATAGTCTGACCACATATAAAAAATTTGACATGTTATTGAGAGTATATCAACATCATAGTAGATCACTATTACTTAGCAATATATTACTAAATACTCCATGGTGTCTCCATGCAAGTTATTCAGAGGTGCACCCAATATGACATCACTCAGGAGATATATGTAACGGGAGAAGTTGGAGCACGCGAACATAGACTGCAAACCAGGCATGTCATCATCATCAAAACAACATATCCGTGGAGTTATTGGGGGCTATTGTGGACGATAATGCCTACGGTGCTACGACGACATTCATATTCGCCTCCTAGACATAAGGTAGGACATGACAACAACACATAGTTCACGAAAACCTCTATCTTAAGTACCCATGAGTTATTGTTCTAATTGACTATGAAATATTATAGCTAACTAATTTGGCATGTTAAGGGCAACCCATGAACATCATCAAGATCTCAACAACTTGGTCCAAAAAGGAAGTGGGGGTTGTGTTGGTGATAAGGCCCATGATGCTACCATGACGTATATATTGAGCCCACTAGACATAAAGTGGGACATGTCGATTGTACATATTTCTTGATAGCCTCTATCTCGGATATCCTTTGAGATATTGTTGTAGTTGACTATGAAACATATTTCCTAACTTTTTGGTGATGGCCCCACTTACGTAACTAACTCATAGGCTATATAATATGGGGGTAGGCCATGGCATGTTATCCAACACTCTAGTATTTATCTACGAGCACAATCAATACAATCCACCAAAACATGATGCAGCGTATTACATTATGTTGAGGGGGCTAAATCTCTATGAATCTTTGTGCCTTGTGATACCATCTAATTTCATCGCACATAACACCCTATAGTCATGTTGTTGGTGACAAAACATAATATGCATTTAACGAGGGGTCTCCTTGGATCACTATAAGAACTTGCCATGACTAACAACAAAAGTATGGCCTTCTCTTTTGATTCACTTCCTAAACTTGTTGCAAGTTTAGCTTGCAATTTTGGCGTGATGCATAACAAGCCAAACATGTTGTGAAGGGCAGTTACATAAGTGGGCTACTACCCTTGGGGCTCAACCGCAACATACACGTTGGGATCAAAGGCCCAGTAGAGAAAAAAATGGCCCAATGGGAGGGGCGCCACATCACGGATTCACACTATCACGCATCACGTGAAAGTTGTTTCGCCAGGGGCTCTCGCACTGTTGGCACGACCATTACCGAAAACACACATATCCGCTTGCAACCATCCGCAAGACACGTATCTACAAACTCGATGGCAACTCCCTTGCCATGTCATATTCTTGGCATGCGCGCTTCTCCCTCTTCCCCTTGATACCCTCTCTCTCAAATCCAAGCAAGTATCAGTCAAGGGCGCTGGGGGATTGTTTATGAGAGATGGTCTTTAACGCGGATGTCGTCAAGGTGACACACATGGTCGAGGGTCAAGTGGGCGAACCGCTTGCATGGAAGCGATCGGCGGCAAGGCCGAGGTCTAGTGAGGATGGAGCATGGAAGCACACAACCCTCAATGGCGACATGGCAGGCTTCGCTCAATTGGAACCGAGACACCAAAGATCACTAAAACCAAAGGTTTCCTATCTTTGAATTCGCAGTTTTAAATGGTTTCTCGGGCATGAAACAACTTACCCCCTAACTTATTTAATTTTCTTACCTATTCACCAATATGTTTATATGGTAGCCTATTCAATGATTACTTTCCCCTAACTTATTTACTTGTCCTACCTATTCACCAATATGTTTATATAGTAGCCTATTCAATGATTACTTTTAAAAAATATCGCAAAAAATGGGAATCCTTTATTGATCCAGGAGTTAAATCGGGAGAAATGATATTTATCTATTTATTTGTGATGGATATCTCGATTTTGACCAAATTAATAAAAAATAATAAAAATAGTTATGAAATATATTTTTATTAACAAATTTGATTAAAATTAGTGTTGTTTGATTTGGAAAAAATGATATTTATTTATTTATTTGTGATGGAGATACATCTGGTGGAGTGTATGGATAGGAGAGGATTTGGATGCGCTGCTTTGGGTTTTTTTTCAAGGTGTCTATAGAGATAGTGTTAGCGTTTGCATTGTACAATTAAAAAATTATATTAGGAACGACGAGTATTGGACACGGCGCCTGTATCACGAAATCTAGCCTGCCCACAAATTGCCCAGATTACGCAGTCCCTGAACCTAGAACGGCTGCTTTTGACAAACAATATTTACTGCAAGGCCAGCATGACAGTGCTGCCACGCCCAGACATAAATACTCTCCGGGCGTGCAGAGGCACATAAAATAAAATTGTGGACAACGCAACCACTGCATATCTTAAAGCTTGATTTGTTTTCGCCCGGCCAGTAGCGGTCATTGTTAAAGAATCAATCCCCAATCCTTTCGCACAGGTGCTGCCCCAGGGCGAAAGTTACCGAGCTTTTCTGTATCAAAAGTTACCGTATCAGTACATGGCAATGGCACAGTAAAAAGTTTTACTCGATTTCAAAACGTTGCCACTCCAAAGATCACTAGAGAGGAGGCACCGAGAGAGACGTCAAGCCTAGTTCTCCTCCCTCTTTTTAAAGAGCGAAGGGAACCAAGAGCAGGCCAAGAAACGGGCAGCAGCGGCGGCCGGCCTGACCTGCGCAAAACCCCGCTTTCATCTAGCCAAAACCCCAAGAAGCCGCAAGGGAAGTAGGGAACGGAACCCCCCTGCCCTCCTCTCCAGCTTTTTGGCCAGCGAAAGCAACCGCAGAGGAGAGGGAGAAGAGGAAGTGGCGGCGGCGGCGGCGGCGGCGGAGGTGTGTAGGCTGCGCAGGGAGGGATCGTAAGCTTTTGGCAGTGGTGGTCTTGGAATGCAGCAGCAACACCTGATGCAGATGAACCAGAACATGATTGGGGGCTACACCTCGCCTGCCGCTGTGACCACCGATCTCATCCAGCAGGTCCTGATCCTAACCCAAATCCCCCCATCCCTCCCCGCCCCCGCGATATCATCCTCGTGTCTTTGAATCTTTTCGTCTTTGTTTTGTTTGTGCCGTGATCTTGCCTTGGCTGTCGCTTTTGGATTCAGGCCCTCTTTCTCCCTTCCTCTTTGCGCGTTTCTGCAATCATGTGCCCGTCAGAGTATCAGATATGAGTCAAAGTTCTCCTTTTTTTCCCCCCCTGAAATTTTCCCCAATCTCTTGCTTTCTTGATTTTTTTTCCTCTGCACTAGTATCTTCGCTTTTACTGGCATCTTTTTAATCTGTAAATCCAAATATTCTTTTTGCCGACTGGAAGATACCGCCTCTCTTTTTATCTCCACACTTCCTGCCTTCCTGGTATAATATAGGGCTTTTCAGTTTATCCCCTCTCTTTTGTTCTTTCGTGTTGATTTATTTCTTTTTCCATCTTTCGATTGATCCCATGTCCTTGAGCCATTTTATATTGATGTGTTTTCAGATGGTCCCTCGCTTCTGATTTCCTCTGCAGTTCAAACTGCCGCAGTCTATTTGGTCCTACTCTTTTTTGCTGTTGTCGCCCACATGATTTGAATACCTCCATTATCTCCGCATCTAAACCCCAACCTTTTGTAGTTCGGTTTGGTTGGTGACCTGCTGTCAATGATCATACATCCACTGCTGTTTTTCGCAAGCAGTAACGATGCCAGGCCTGCACTCTGCACCTGTCTCCTGCCTAGCGATCTTTAAAGCATGGCCAGGCCGCATCATGTGGGATATTTCCATCCAAGGAAACATATAAAAGCTGTGAGATTTGCATCGATATCAAATGTTTGGGATATTCCATCAAAGGAAACATATAAAAGGACTAGTAGCATCTTATTACATGCTTGTTTTTCTTTTTGAAAGTAATTTTGCAGACACTGAGTGAGTGGTCACTACTAGCTCACAGGCAGGCCCTTATTGGCGGTGCTGTGGGAAAGCATGATCTGGTCCATATTCTGAAGTTCATGTGGGTAGGAGCGAATGTAGGTTCGCGTGCGCTGTACTGCCGCCCGCCCATTGGAGTTTGACTATTCGATCCGTAAAAAGCTCCCAGCTTCACAGCCAAACGCCCAAATGCTAACAGCCTGGGGCCGGGACTGCATGTCCTGACCTTGCCTGATGCCTAGTTATGTTTGCATGCTCCCGTAGTCCCGTGTCAGTCAATGATTGATCTTTAGATTGGGAGAGACGTACTACCACCGTATCAACCATTGAATCTACAAGGCAGTTCATTGGGGGACGAACTGCCCTGTTGGTCAGTCGTATTGTTCACTTGTGTGTCTGCAAACTGCAAAGTAGGAGTATTTGACACTTGCTTGATTTCTTAGTTAGCAGCAGATGGATGAGAAAGTAATGCTTTCTGTCTGCTCAGCGATGATAGATACAAGCGTCTACTGGAATGTATTGACATGCTAATAGGCTTTCGACCCTGAACTGTGCAGTACCTGGATGAGAACAAGCAGCTGATCCTGGCCATCCTCGACAACCAGAACAATGGCAAGGTGGAGGAGTGCGAACGGTGAGTTACTTACTGAGTTTCATGTTCATCTCGACCCTGCATGATTGTTATGCATGCTTATGGATATAGTAGCAGCTGTACTCTAGAAACACGAATGTTAACATGGACAACAATGCCCCTTTGTTCAATCTAGCATCAAACAAACAAGCCTAGTTTCTACTTGAGGAAAACAAGCCTAATTTGTTGACTGTTAAAATATGTTTCTTGCTGAAAAGCTCCTTTCGCGATGAATGATTCCATATGTGCACTTAGATACTGGTTAGTCTGCTGTAGCTCATACATTGATTTAATATAGTATTTGCCAAATGTTCACGTGATAAAGCATGTGATTTTAGTTCTGTAGCACCAACCAGGTACTGTTTTGTTCAGTCTACTGTTTTTTGTGGCCTGTAATGGCATCATGTCAATGTCATATATCACACCTAAAGTTTTTCCTTAACTGGAGCAACTTCTGATGTTTCTTTCTCAATCATCCTTATAAGTAAGGCTTTATCAATCATCTGTACTTGTGACAACTGGTAAAAGAGACTTCTTTAGTTTATAGTATACAGCTGTCAACAATCATGCATGATTATGTAGTGCAATGAACTATAGATATTCCCATAAGATGAGTATTCTCGTGTTTGCAGGCACCAAGCTAAGCTCCAGCACAACCTCATGTACCTGGCCGCCATCGCTGACAGCCAGCCGCCACAGACTGCACCGCTATCACAGGTACTGCTAATGCTGCTCGTCGGTTTGGCCCTTGCTGCTCTAACACCCAAGCATTTTCATTAGCGAATCAAGGGTTGCGGCGCTTATCTCACTTGGCATGTCTGTGCAGTACCCGTCCAACCTGATGATGCAGCCGGGCCCTCGGTACATGCCACCACAGTCCGGGCAGATGATGAGCCAGCAGTCGCTAATGGCGGCACGGTCCTCCATGATGTACGCGCACCCGTCCATGTCACCGCTCCAGCAGCAGCAGGCCGCGCACGGCCAGCTGGGCATGGCTTCTGGGGGCGGCGGTGGCACGACCAGTGGGTTCAACATCCTCCACGGCGAGGCCAGCATGGGCGGTGCTACTGGCGCTGGCGCCGGGGCCGGCAACAGCATGATGAACGCCGGCATGTTCTCAGGCTTTGGCCGCAGCAGCAGTGGCGCCAAGGAAGGATCGACCTCTCTGTCGGTTGACGTCAGGGGTGGCACCAGCTCCGGCGCGCAGAGCGGGGACGGCGAGTACCTGAAAGCCGGCACCGAGGAAGAAGGCAGTTAAGACGATGTCACCGGCATCGGCTCGGCTCGGCCATGGCATAGCAGCAGGATTAGCTGGTAGCTTTGAGGAACGAGGAGGGGTAGTAGTGTAGTAGTAATGGTAGCTGAAGCTAGTATGTAGTCGGTAAGGTAGGGTTGTTCTATAGAACCTGGAGGTGGTAGTGACCAGCATGCATGTATGATGGTCACTTTTTTGGATGTACGTTGCAGGTTCTCCCCAATATGTAGTATGGAACGTTGCTAGTGACCTCTCTTTGCGCGAACACTCTATGCAGTGTTGCTGATCTTGACTACCAAAAAACACCTTTTTCACTACTACGTTTTGATCTTGTTCTTTGTTGTTGTTGTGGTAACATCTGGGGAGTGTTGTTTTAACGCTTCAGTTTCGAAGAATTACCGGACATGTTATGAGGATGCAAGGAGTGTGCGATCGAGAGGACTTATTAGCATGTGTTTAGTTTGATAGATATTCATGGATGGGAGGTATCAGTTCATATATTTTGAAAGTGTGAGGAAGAATGTTCTCTCTATATGGTTCAATGTGGATGAGACTCCAATGCAAGAAAAAAAAAAAAAATATATTTTCTAATTGCCTGATGTGCACATAGTATATATTTTCTAATTGCGGTCATCATATTGTCACAAAAAGAAATTGTGGCCAGCATTAATAAATGAGCAAAAAATGCATCACAGGTCCATTACCTTTTTACTTATATCATTTTGGCCCATCACCTTTAAAAGCCCTTTTTCTGTTTTTTAATTTACACACAATTTCATATGGAAATTTCAAAAACTTGCAACACAAAAGTTGCTCGAAATTTAAAACTCTACAAATGTTATTTTCACATGACATGCAAATTTCAAATAAAAGATAATTTTTCAAATTTTTAATTTGAATTTCCCAATTCGGTTTGAAAATAGTTATTTAAAAACTCTGTATTTATTTAGGAACAACTAGTTACTCAAATTTCATAAACATAATTGTCATTTCATAATTCAACCATGATCCAATCAATAAAATACTTGTTGTTCAAGTTTTCATACATTCACAAAATTGTATTTTAAATTGGAATTCCAATACTCATCCAAAATGAATAAATACAAGGAATGCAATATTGGAGTCAAATTTGGAGCCTTTATTTTTGTTATTGCTCAATTCATTATGTGGTGAACATGAATTCTTGAAAAGCTGTTGCATCAAGGTAACCCCAAATTTGTTGCAAGCTCTTTTTAGAATCTAGAGCTGTTTGAAGCTTTGTACCAAACACGCTCTTATAACATGTCCAAGAGAGACCGGGTCAAATTTACTATTTTAGCTACTCTTAAAAATAGAGTTGATAACAAAATACTAGAAAGACGAAGAGCTAAATTTACTGTTTTAGCTACTCTTAAAAAAAGAGAGACTACTTGAAAAGATTATATTTATGTAAAAAGATGACTAGTGAGCGGAGGTGGAGGGACGAAGAGGAGTCAAATTTAGAGTCATGTCTGTTAAAATAATAGATTTTGTCCGGAACCAAGCTGAGCCACCAAACCGTAACCGAGGCGGGCGCCATAAACGGCACATCACGCGCAGCAGCGAGGCCTTTGGATTGTGGCCCTGCTCTTCGATTGCCGAGCTGGGTCCTCTTCCCTCTGGGTCCAAGCGTTGCGAGCCGTCCACGTCCGGCCCAACCCAAGACGCCACGCACCCAATCCACAGCGCCGTGCTGCGGCCGCCATCCATCACCATTCACCACCAAAGCCCCACAGTGATCCATATTTTGCGTGGAAAAATCACAGACAGACCCGGAAACTCCTCACGGGACGAGAGAAAACCGCCCAAAAGACAGACCCACACCCCAGCGTCCCAGGCTCCCAGCCTGTTCCACGCGCGAGAGGCCCCCACCTGGTCCACCGGCAGCCTCACAGGTCGCGCCAGCTCACGAGGCCCATCGCCATGGGCCGCTAGCCCATTAAATCCCCGCGCCGGGCGGCTCCGCGTCCGCGGCCACCAGACCCTCCTCCGGGTTCTCTCTCTCTACGGGTCGAAGCCCTCTCTCCTCTCTCCGCGGCTCGTCTCTCTCCCCCACACAGGATCTAGGGTTTGCTCGCCCGGCCTTCGTCCTTCTTGGGCCGAGCCCTAAATCGTCTGCACCGCCACCAAGCAAGCCGGGTTTGGTTCGCCTCCGCTTCCTCCCCGTACGTAAGCCCCCAAACTCCAAACCCCTCTCTCCTCCTGGCCCTCCCCCCCTGCTCCTCCCGCGTGCTCCGTCTTCTCCTAAATCCGCGCGCTCGTGGCTTTCGGATTGGATGGTTAGCTTTCGGATTGGATTGTTTCGTGGTTTAGATTTTGGTGCGCCGTTCGAGTTGGTCCGTTGGGCTCTGTTTTAGTGGGCTCGGTTCGTCGGATCTGTAGGGGAGCAAGCGCTTCGCTGGGAGCGTTGCTAGGAGTTGTTGATTTGTTTTAGGGGCTACGAAAATGTTTGTAGTTTTTTCTTTTCCGGTGGGCGTCAGAGCGCTGTTGCACTGTAGATTATGTGTGATATATTGTTGTTGTTGTTGGCCTTTTTGCGTATTCTGGTATGAGCAAGCTGTGGTGTGTTTCTGGGAGGGGTTCAATTTTCCGAGGGAATTACTAATATTTTTGTTGGAAAGTACGACCTAGTTGTCGTCTGTGAAGATGAAGAGGTGTGAAGATGAAGAGTTTATAGGAAACAGTTTGATTCTGCTCTTTGGGAAAAAGTAACCAGTTCGGGTATCAGTCTTGGGTCCATCAGTCTTTGTTAGCTGGAGAATTACTAGTACATGTTACTCTGAGCGTTTGATGAAGCTTAAATGATTCATTGCATAGTGAAGTGACTAGACCAGGATCGTCATACTTGACCATGATTTCGAAGTACAATAGCACTGCTAGGTTCGATGCCTGCAATTATCTTTTCTTGATAGGAAGTTCCAGCAATCATGGCTTGTTTCTGATCGGAGTTTAAGTAAACGATGAGAATGGTTGAGTTTCTGCAGAAAGGCTAGGTTACCAGTGGCATTTTATTCTTTAGCTATTCATGTGCAGCCCTATATGGTTCTGCTCAAGGGCCTGCCCTTCAAGTTTGTATTTATTTTCTGTTTAAACTCTTCAACATGTTTAGCTACTTGCATTCAGCATTGCTTTGCCTAGCTTGGTGACATTGGTCACTTTTCTATTGTCTTGCTCGTGCTATATCCATACATGATTAAAAACATAGCTTCATTGCTTGCATCGCTCTCATACACACAACTGCTCTATTGTTTTTGTACTTATGGATGGATTCCAATCATGATTTAGACGTCATCATTATGTCATCTAGTTTATTACAAAATATAATTCTCGTGTAGCTTTTGAAGAATGTCTGCTATGCTGGTTGTCTGTGAACGTCAACTTGAAAATTTGTTCCTGCGGGTTGCTGCCATATACAATCAGATCTTGTTAATAATGGTAGAATATATGTTGTATCTCTATTTTGTCATGAAAACTTTTACCTATGAGATATTATTTGTTTGGAGTCCTTTTTTCATGAAAGAATCAATTCATATGATGTGACTGAATTGCACATGACATGATCCTATTTACTTATTGACTGACAGGCATTCTTGGATTCCATTGGCTTGTATCTTCAGCATGGGTGAGCCAAACACCAATGACAATGCAATGGTGCATGACAATGAGATGGTTGATGGCAATGGGGTGATCCATGGTAGTGAGATGATTCATGGTAGTGAGATGATCCATGGAGATGAGATGGTCCATGGCGATGAGATGATCCATGGCAGTGAGATGATTCATGGTACTGAGATGGTTGAAGGCAGTGAGATGATCCATGGTCATGAGATGGTTCAGGTTAACGATCTCATCAACGGTAATGAGATGGTCCCAGTTAACGACATGGTCAATGGTGACGAGATGGTTCATGGTAATGAATTGGTCAATGCTGAGATCACCCCGAACATCAAGACGTCGGAAGAAGAAGTCGCTGGTTTGGGAGCACTTCACTATTGAACCCACGGCAGAGGGGAACTCAAGAGCATGCTGCAATTTATGCAAGCAAACCTTTGCGTATAGTTCTGGCTCAAAAATTGCAGGCACTAGCCATCTCAAGAGGCACATCACCCTGGGTTCATGTCCTGTTATGAAAGACCAAGACAGGAAGCTAACACTGCCACTTGCAGGGGGGCATGTCACTGATAATGATGGTGAGGGTACTGTGGAACGTCCGACTAAGAGGCGTTACAGATACACTGGTTATGCAAATGCTACTTTTGATCAGGAACGGAGCTCCTCTTATCTGGCGAAGATGATCATTTTGCATGACTACCCACTTCACATTGTTCAACAGTCATCCTTTAGTAAGTTTATTGAGAGTCTGCAGCCTCGTTTCAAGGTTGTAGATGTGGAGACAATGGAAGGAGAGGTGTATGCTGTTTTCCAGAAAGCAAAAGAGAACCTGTTGCAAGCATTCAGCACTATGCCAGGAAGGATCAGCCTCACAATAGGACTTTGGACAACCAGTCAGACTCTTGGCTATGTTTCTATTGCTGGGCAGTTTATTGACTCCGATTGGAAAGTGCAATCAAGAATGCTCAACTTCATGATGGTGTCTTCTCCTCATTCAGAGAATGCACTTAGTGAGGCTATTAGTTCGAGCCTTTCGGAGTGGAATATGAAGGACAAGCTGTTCACTATCACATTGGATAATGATTACTCTTCCCATGATATTTACAGTGCAAATCTTAGGGATCACCTCTCTAATAAGAACAACCTCATGCTTAAGGGACAGTTCTTTGTTGTGAGGTGCTATGCTCATATCCTGAATGTAGTAGCTCAGGATGTAATTGCTTCGATTCATGGCGTGATTTACAACATCCGTGAGAGTATCAAGTTCATAAAAAGCTTCTCCAAGCCGTGAGGAGAAGTTTGCTGAGATTGCTCTGCATCTGGAGATTCCCAATGCCAAGACCCTTTGTTTAGATGTTACAACCCAGTGGAACACGACTTATCTGATGCTGCTGGCTGCCTTGGACTATAAGCAGGCTTTTGCTACACTGGAGACATGTGATGATAATTACAATGAATCTCCTTCAGCAGAGGACTGGAAGAAAGTTGAGGCTAGCTGTAATTACTTGAAACTGCTATATGACTCTGCACATAGTGTGATGGCTTCAGCGAACCCTACTGCAAACATCTTTTTCCATGAAGCTTGGAAAATTCAGCTTGAGCTAGCCAATGGCACAGAACATGAAAGTCCCTTTTTTAGCAGTGTTGCCAAGGATATGCATGAGAGATTTGACAAATACTGGAAAGATTGCAGCCTGGTGTTAGCCATTGCTGTTGTTATGGATCCACGTTTCAAGATGAAGCTTGTTGAGTTCAGTTACTCTAAAATTTATGGTGCTGAGGCTGTGAAATATGTTAAGGTTGTCAATGACTCTCTGCATGAGCTGTATAAGGAGTATGTGGCACAGCCGCTCCCTTGACCCCTGCCTATGTTGAATCTAACAATGTGGCTGCCAACTCGAATGTTAACCAGGGTAATCCTCCTTCCACTAGTGATGGTCTTCTTGACTTTGATATGTACCTTTCTGAGATTCAAAGCAGCCAGCCTGTAAAATGTGAACTGGAGCAGTACCTGGAGGAATCCCTTACTCCACGTATCCCGGAGTTTGACATTCTTAACTGGTGGAAGCTTAACACACTCAAGTTTCCAACTTTGTCGAAGATGGCCCGGGATATCTTGGCCATCCCAATGTCGATGATTAGCAGTGGCAGCTCCATATTCTCTGCTGGAACTGGGAACCGCATGCTTGATGATTACAGAAGCTCTCTTCCCCGAGACTGTGGAGGCACTTGTCTGTGCAAAAGACTGGCTCCAGTATTCTCCGGCTGCAACTGAGGCGCCAGGTTCTGAGATGATCAAGGCAGAAGCATTGTAGATTGCCGTTACTGCTTCCCTGTTGAAGCACAAATAAGATCCTGGTATCTTTTGAGTGTAGTTAAGCGTAGGCAATATTTTAGGCAGCAATTGCAGACATATATCTCTTCTGGCATTTATCTCATAGCTGTAATTTGTCATGTCGAACTCAGTTTAACTCATTGTAGTGTGTACTGAGTTTAGCTGTGGTCTGAGGAATGGTCTCAGGGATTGAGGTGGTAAACTTATTTCCAGATTCTGGCTATTGTTGGCTCAGGTATTCAGGTGCTAAACTTATTTCCAGATTTTGGTTA
This sequence comes from Hyparrhenia diplandra, assembly GCA_015847255.1. Lineage (NCBI taxonomy): Eukaryota > Viridiplantae > Streptophyta > Magnoliopsida > Poales > Poaceae > Hyparrhenia > Hyparrhenia diplandra. The sequence continues at coordinate 14,549 of JADLZK010001559.1, read as the reverse complement.
TTGTATGTGCTGCTGTTTATTTACCTTAATGTCATAACCTCTGTTCTGTGCCAGTGTGTTAGATGCCGTGGATTGGTATCGACTATTTATATTTGTATCTGTAAATTTGGCCTCATTTTTGTGTGTGCTTGTCGCAAGTTATCTGATAGTGTCATCTGTAAGGTTCACACTTTGGTGGTAGTGACTGGTAATCAATGCTTTTGTTTGTACTCTATCGTCTCACCATTGGTTCAACTCGGCGAAGTTACCAATTGCTAACCACTCTGGAGGTGGAAAGCAGTATCAGAGACCTGGGACTCTTGGAGGCCACTGCAGTTCCAGTCTTGGGCTCATGAACTCTGCGCACTCGTCACACAAACGATCACGTCGAACTGCTTGGATGAGACTTCCAATTCTCCTCCCCAGAGATCTCGAACGACTGCTCTTACATGACCTGACAATTTCTCCAATGTATCGCAGACACCAGAAACAACATAGGAGTATTTTGAATTTTAAGCCACTGCCTACAAAGTGCACACTGACATCAGAAATTAACCCCCCCACCCCCCTTTAAAAAAAACACACACAGCACGACATGGAATCTTCACCGCCTGGTGGAAAAGATCACCGACTAAATTGTACTATTAGAATGCAAAGGCCAGGTTCGAGCCGGCCCATTCCCGTTGCTACGCCTCACGCTCCCGCGGCCCAGGCAAACAACAGAAAACAGTGTCCTTCCGGATCTTTTTGAGGGACAGGAAAATCGCATCCACGAGGCAACGAGCCATGCATGGAGATCGGCACTGACACGCACCAACACCCCCCTGGATCTCGCCAGGTCCCTCTCGTGCCACTTGCGTGATCGATAGATGGATCGGAACCAACGGGCCGCGCCGCGGCATCACGAGACAGCCGAGACGCGCCGACGGCGGCACCAAGTACAAATAAGCTATCACCCCGCGCTGCACGCGGGCACCCGTCGCCATCTTCCTGTGTCGGACCGCCCGGCCTCTCTTCTTAACTCGCTATCGACAACACATCGAACAATCCCGCGCGCACACTCGCACTCAGTGCTCACTCGCTGAGCCATTACTCAGCTCACCAACTCCAGATCTCAATGGCGCACTCGCGCCGCCACCACCCTCCTCCTCACCATGGCCATGGCCACGGCGTGCTTCCTCCTCGTCACCCTCCTCGCGCCGGCACCGGCCCACGGCGCGCGCGTGCTCACGCCGAGCGGCTCGGGCGCTGGTGCGGTCACCAAGGCGCAGCAGCAGGGTGGCACCGGCAGCAACAGCAGCAGCAACGCGACGACGGCGGCGGTGGACGAGTACCTGGCGCCGCACAACCAGGCGCGCGCGGTGGTGGGCGTGGCCCCGCTGCGGTGGAGCGCGGACCTGGCCTCGGCCGCCGCAAGGACGGTGGCGCAGCAGCAGCGGCAGGGCGGGTGCGCGTTCGCCGACATGGGGCCAGCCCCTACGGCGCCAACCAAGGGTGGGCGAGCTACCGGGCGCGCCCAGCCGAGGTGGTGGCGTCGTGGGTGGCGGAGGGGCGGTACTACACCCACGCCAACAACACGTGCGCCGCGGGGCGGCAGTGCGGCACGTACACGCAGGTGGTGTGGCGCCGCACCGCCGAGGTCGGCTGCGCGCAGGCCAGCTGCGCCACGGGCGCCACGATCACCATCTGCCTCTACAACCCGCACGGCAACGTGCAGGGACAGAGCCCCTACTAGTACTAGCTAGCTAGCTACCTACGCGGCGGCCGATCGATGAGGTCGGAGCCCTCACTGCCGGCGACGGCAGCGGACGGAGTACGTATGTAGGTGCAATCTTCTCTGGTTAGGTCACGGATGCTTTTGCTTTGTGTTGTGGTGTGATCCGGTGGTGTTCTTGGTGTTCAGAACCGATTTGGTATGACGTATCAGTTTGTGTTCCCGGGTAAGAACGCCTGTGATGCTTCATCCTTGTGGACTGTGCTGTGGATGCGTGTTGGCTGTCTTGATTCCCTGCGTAACTTCTACTAGAAAAAGGATTAGATGCTACAACAGAGGAGATTTGTTACGAAAGAATATTACTGAGATAACTTCTAAGGATCCAATGAAAGATCTACCACTACCAAGGATCCAAATTAGACCCAAAATCAAATCTCTGAAAAATATACAGCTCCCTTGGTGATGGTTGTAGACAGTAAGCATATAGTTTTTGTTGAAATAACACTGTTTTACTAAAGAATTGAGAACTAAGAGTTGAAATGGAAATATTGCAGATATAGGATATGTCATGTCAAGCAATTGTATGGCCAACAGGACCCTAATTGGCGAACCAATTATTAATAAACACTTATCAATATTGTAATTTGAGGACCCAAAGCAAAATATTAAAGTTCAACTAGCCCACAGGAAAAAATTGAGCTTCAACATATGCCAAAATTTGAGAGAGCCCTCAAAATGCCCTCCCACCCTCGTTCCTCTCCCCCCGCGCGCACAGGAACATGCCTATCCGTCGCATTAGACCTCTCTCGCCCGCCTCCTCCTCCATCTCTAGCAAGGCCTTTTGCCAACACACAACTCCCTCGACACGCACCCTCCCAACAACTTCTACCACACCTTCACCGTTGTCCTCGACAGCTCCCCTCTTCCGGCGGTGTGCCCCTTCCCTAGATCTTATCACTATCACTTCTTCGACCGGCTACCTCTAGGACGAGTTCCCTACCTAGCAAAACCGCTCCCTAGCGTGGCCACCAGCGCCCTTCTTAGCGTCTCTTGTCCATGTCTAGTGTCGGTCGCAGCTGCACTCTCTTTCTACACTAGTCGAGCTTGTGCTCAGGCGAGCCCCTTTTCTCCCCCTCTATAGCTTGGTCTCCGGCTACTTGTCAAGATATGACCGAGTTAGTTAACGAGGAAGAGGAAGGGCAAGTGTCCAATGTGTTATTCTCTTCCGCAACACATTTCAGGACTATATTTTAAGAGCCACTCTAGAGCACAACCTAGAAAACATGACTAGAAAGTAAGAAGAGCCCTTAAATCAAAACTAGCGACCCTAATGTTAGGGATCTTAATAGAGATGCTCGGAGAGGCCAATACCAAAGCATGTTTCCCTTCTCCCGCCATTTTGATTTTTTATATTTTGTTTGTCAATTCCAAACAAGGTATTTAGTGACCTCTAAAAATATTGTAATTTTTAAAGAACAAGCTAAAGATAAAGCATGGCCCATTTTGTTTGGATTTAGCATAATTGATTATATATTTTTGACATTAAAATTCCTCTCATAATACAATATTTGACTTTTCACTTTAATTGTTTATTATTTGCAAAATAGTTTCTCAGAATGCAAAAATCATCTAAATTGATTGTTCGAATACTTGTATGTTTTTTTTTATATGTGACATACTCAAAATTAAGTTTTAATTTAAATTGAATTTGAAATCATCTTCCTTATTAAGAAACTTTGGAGGTCTTTTCTTGTTGTTTTTAAGTAGAAGTTATATATAGAGTGTAACCTATTTTCTTGGATCTAGCATCATTGATTTTGTAGTTTTAAAATCAAAATTCTTTCTATATTGCTATATATGAGTAATAATTTATCCAATATCTTTTAATTATCCTAATGTAAATTTGATACAATTAGATATGTAATTAAACACATTAGCTAATATCTAATAATAAGAACTATATAATCATATTATCTAATATAAAAATACATGAATGGTCAAAGTGTATCAAGTTAATTTAGATATGGCTATAAAATAGTCTAATAATTTAATTATATAGTTATAAATAATCTAATAATTGGAGACCATGTAGTATTAGGCTATGTCTTATATTTGGAGAACAGGGCCCAATATATAAGACGTAACGACTTTTTATTCATGTCTCCTTAATTTAATGTGTGTTTTCTCTAGAGACACATACGTTGATACAGTAGTCCTCATGTTGAGAGAGGGAATTAAGGTATTTAAACTGAAGGTGGTTAGACTTTATATATTGGGACGAAGGGAGTATACCATGAGAAAATTGATTGACAGATTTTTTAGGATCATTGACCTCTTTGTGGGGGTGTTGAAGGGACAGGGATGGGGCCAATATTTTTTTGAGCAAATAATTAAGATATTCCAGCTCACACAGAACATCAAGCGCTAGAATAGAAACAGGATTATTGGGGATGCATATCGAAGCAATGCAAGGTGGTAATTAATAGATCGACTCAGGGTAGTATAAATGGGCATGTATCGAATGAGCTCATATCCATCCTAGTATATGATACTACCTTGTACAGACAAAATTTTTGTATAACTGACCTTAGCAAGAAAAGGAGTGTTTAATGGGATGAGGTTGGGGGCTAATATTGAGCTAATAATTAAAGTGGTTTTGTCGAATCTAATATCCTATAAGTTGCTAGAAATGGATTGACTCGATTTTTGGGATCATTAACCTCCTAGAGGGAAAATAATAGGGGATTTGATTGGGGCCAATATTGCCTTGTGTATTTGAGCACATAATTAAAATAGTACATGCAAATAATCAAGATATTCCAGCTCACATAGCAAATTAATCCATCGAGTCAGGGGCTCAGGGACCCATGCAAATACACAATTTGGAAAGAATTGAAGTGGTTTTGTCGAATCTAATATCGTATAAGTTGCTAGAAATGGATTGACTCGATTTTTGGGATCATTAACCTCCTGGAGGGAAAATAATAGGAGGATTTGATTGGGTCCAATATTGCCTTGTGTATTTGAGCAAATAATTAAAATAGTACATGCAAATAATCAAGATATTCCAGCTCACATAGCAAATTAATCCATCGACTCAGGGCCTCAAGGTAGTATAAATGACCTGTGCCTTTCCCTTCCTCTTCACCCAACAAAGAAAATCAAGCTCACTTCAGCGTCGTTTCGATCATGGAGGGCAAGATGGTAGCCACATCCGCCTTGGTCCTACTCCTCCTAACCTTGGGTGAGTGATCGAGTTCTCCAAACTCCGTAGCATCAAACACCATGAATCGTCTAGTCACTCTGCATCTCTTGATGATTTGGCACATACTTGTATCTCCAGGGGAGTTTAGTTTGATATGATCATCTAACTACATGCTTCTCCTATCAATTCGTTCATTTAATTGAGCAGGAGTTGTACAGGGCAAGCTATGCAGATCTGTGAATACCTTCTTGGAGTGCCATGAGGATGCGCGCTGTGCCCGGGGATGCATTAGTGACAAGTACACAGGTGGCCACTGCTCAAACACCTCTAGGATTGGGCTTGGGCACTGTGTGTGCACTGACTGCGAAGATGGAGGAGTCGTCGACGGGGAACGAGATCCTCTGAAGTCAACCTCAACGACTCCAATCTATAGACAGTCGATCCTTGCATCCAGGCGTCCAGCTTCCACCAGACTTCAACTCCTAGAGGGCAAATGCATATCTGTGAACAACTTCTTGGAGTGCCATGAGGATGCGGGCTGTGCCCGGTCATGCATTGATCAAAGCTACACAGGTGGCCACTGCTCAAACACCTCTAGGATTGGGCTTGGGCATTGTGTGTGCACTTGCTGTAGAGATGGAGGAGTCCACGATGGAGAACGAGATTCTCTGAAGTCAGCCTCAACGACTTCTCTCTACAGTCAATCGATCCTTGCCGGTGAGCGTCCACTGCCATCCAGGCGTCCAGCTTCCACCGGACTTCAACGCCTGCACCCCTCCACACAGCCCACCAGCAGCACGGCCTACAGCCAGCCCCCAGAAAGCTGCGACCCTCGTCCTCAACCTCTAGTGCCGCCGTCCCTGCGCTGCGTTGCCGGTTGCCAGTCTCAGCATCCACACCAGCAAAGACATGCAACAGGTCACCAGGTGGCGATGGCAAGAGCGACAACGGTCTCGAGAGCTGCATCTGAAACAGATCCAGATCGATTGTATCTTTTTTATCTTCAGATCGATTGTATTGAAAATTTTGTTCCAAGCAACGGACAATGATTAAAAACAAACAAAATATAATGCATTGGACTGACAGTTTTCGTACATTTCTTTTGGAGTTGGAGCCGTAGATATTAGAAGATCATTTACTAGTTCTTAAATTGATTCCAACATTCAATCATCGTAATTTTTAGCAGAATGGTAAGTCTATACAACATTATCAATCAAATAATTTCAAGTGCTACTGTTGCTCCTCTAAGCATCATAGGGAGATCTTAGCACTGCATTTTTTAAGATAATGGATAATAAATTTGGCTTCATCTATCAAAACATAGAATCGACCAATTATTACAAAGTATTGCCAATCAACCAGAATAAAGTTTGCAAAAAACACACACACACATACACACACACGCACACGCGCTTGCAGTCTACAAAACCGGAAGTTCAAACAAAACATGAACAATGTATCTTGAAGACAACCATCCATTAGAAATAAAGAATTGCAGTGCTAATGTCTGTAGATACTGTCCCCGCTTGAGTCGGTTGATCATCATCATCATGCCACTACACCGCCGCGCAACCATTGTGTTCCCCTGAAAAGTACCTTCAAGAAATATTTTGGTCGACATTTATCAAAAACCACTTCGTTTCTAGTTAAACATATTTCCCAACATAGCGCAACAACTGTTGTTAATAACAATGAATTAATTTTTTTTTTCAACTCAGAAGATCATGCTCTTCTCGCACGTCTTCGACAATGCTACAATGAAGAGAGGGCCCAAAGTCTACAAAATTTGATAGAGACCAAAATGGCACTGCAGATGCTTTAGCTAGATTAGTTTTTCTCTTCGCCTGTAATTCAATCTCAAAATTATGTACCAGGCTGCTCTTATGAGCAACATTGTCATCAGTGCCCTCTTATGAGGGCTCTGCACTCTGTAACCCTTACCTTAGCTTTTTACTACTAATTTAATGCATGTTTCTTGTCAAAAAAAAATAAATTAAATTTTTTGTTAGCAATTTTTGACCATCTTATGAAGAGGTTATTCATATCAGAGGGGGGGTGTAGTAAACCAAAAAGAATATGTACAATGCGCCCTAAGAATTTGACATAACTACAATAAAAAAAGAGGTGTTGTATTGTTTCGAAAAATGACAAACACCGCAATTTTTGTCACCATTCCAGTTACGACTAACTAAATCATCTTTAGTTAAAATCACACGTTTTTTAGGTACCAAAGATTTTTTTTTTTAATTTTCATAGGAAGCTTAATTTGCCAAATATTTTTTAGCTCTCTAACACCATTGTCAATTAACACAAGATACATGGACTTAACTGTAAAGACTCCTGATGCGTTTAGCCCCAAATAAAGACATCCCTATGTTTGGTTAAATTAATATCCTGTAAGGATGCAACAATTATATGCCAAGCACTTAACTTTGCCCCCACTAAATTTCGTCTGAAAAAATATATTCAGTGGGACTGAACTAAGCACTTGTGCTACAAAATCTTATTTTTCTCCTAACAATATTAAACAATGAAGTAAATTTATCTTTCAAGGGCTTTTTACCCAACGAACTAACGAAGGAAAGAATTGAAGTGGTTTTATCAAATCTAGTTGCAATGGCTCGATTTTTCGATCATTAACCTCCTGGAGGAAAATATTAGGAGGATTTGATTGGGTCCAATATTGCCTTGTGTATTTGAGCAAATAATTAAAATAGTGCATGCAAATAATCAAGATTTTTCACTCTAACACTATTGTTAATTAACGCAAAGATACATAGACTTAACTGTAAAGACTCCTGATGTATTTAGCCCCCAAATAAAGACATCTCTTTGTTTGGTTAAATTAATATTCTATAAGGATGTAACAATTCTATGCCAAGCACTTAACTTTGCCCCCACTAAATTTCATCTAAAAGAAATATTCTGTGGGACTGAACTAAGCACTTGTGCTACAGAATCTTGTTTTCTCCTAACAATATTAATCAATGAATTAAATTTATCTTTCAAGGGCTTTTTACCCAACGAACTAACGAAGGAAAGAATTGAAGTGGTTTTAATATCCTGTAAGTTGCTAGAATTGTATTGGCTCGATTTTTCGATCAATAACCTCCTGGTGGGAAAATAATAGGAGGATTTGATTGGGTCCAATAATATTGCCTTGTGTATTTGAGCAAATAATTAAAATAGTACATGTACATGCAAATAATCAAGATATTCCAGCTCACATAGCAAATTAATCCATCGACTCATGACCTCAAGGTAGTATAAATGACCTGTGCCTTTCCCTTCCTCTTCACCCAACAAAGAAAATCAAGCTCACTTCAGCGTCGTTTCGATCATGGAGGGCAAAATGGTAGCCACATCCGCCTTGGTCCTAGTCCTCCTAACCTTGGGTGAGTGATCGAGTTCTCCAAACTCCATAGTATCAGACAGCATGAATCGTCTAGTCACTCTGCATCTCTTGATGATTTGGCACATACGTATCTCCAAGGGGGAGTTTAGGTTGATATAATCATCTAACTACATGTTTGTCCTACCGATTGGTTCATTTAATTGAGCAGGAGTTGTACAGGGCAAGCCATGCAGATCTGTGAATATCTTCTTTGAGTGCCATGAGGATGCGCGCTGTGCCCGGGAATGCATTAGTAACAAGTACACAGGTGGCCACTGCTCGAACACCTCTAGGATTGGGCTTGGGCACTGTGTGTGCACTGACTGCGAAGATGGAGGGGTCGCCGACGGGGAACGAGATCCTCTGAAGTCAACCTCAACGACTGCAATCCATAGACAGTCGATCCTTGCATCCAGGCGTCCAGCTTCCACCAGACTTCAATTCGTGCACCCTCCACACAGCCTCGCGGCAAGTCGCACCAGCCCCAGAAAGCTGTGACCCTCGCCCCCAACCTCAGAGATGCTTCAGCGCAAGGAGCAGCCGCTCCTAGCGCCGCCGTCCCTGTGCTGCGTCAGCGGTTGCCGGTCTCAGGATCCACACGAGCAAGGAGATACAGCAATGCAAGGTCACCGGGTGGTGATGCCAAGAGCGACAACGGCCTGTGTGCCGAGAGCTGCATTTGAAATAGATCGATTGCATTTTTTTTTTATCTTCAGATCGATTGTATTGAAAATCTTGTTCCAAGCACCGGACAATGATTAAAAAAACAAATAGAATATAATGCATTGGACTAACAGTTTTCGTACATTTCTTTCGGAGTCGGAGCCGTAGCGCAGATATTAGAAGATCATTTGCCAGATCTTAAATTGATTCCAACTTTCCAGAATGTCGCCCAACAACCCCGATTGCCGCTCGCACCAGAGCCCCGACAACCCCGATTGCCGCCTGCGCCAACGCCGTGCTCGTCAAGCCCGCCGTCGACGTGTCACTTCCGCCCAATCGATCCGGTTTGTGACACTTACTTGGTGCCCTTTCAGGATTGAATAAGCATCTAAACTGTATCTTCGTATTGTAGAAGGGACATCTAATGAATGGACTAAGGATTCAACTATATTTCTTTCATGTGAATATTTTTGATACGTAAATGGTAAGTTGAACTTTTCATTGATGTGTTCAATCAAAAAATTTTGGCAGTCTGAGATGAATAATTTTGAGCGTAAATGGTAAGTTGAACTTTTCATTGATATGTTTAGTTCCACTATGGGATATAAGGTTAGTTCTTTTTTTGTGAATAATTTTAGTTTCATTGATATGTTTAGTTTCACAAATTGGGAAAGAATTCATTTGTGAAAATTATTTCTTTTGGAAAACAAAATTTATATTTAATTTTTGGTCAAATATTTAAAACTTTAGGAAAAAACAAATTATTATTTTAATTTTTATATACCAAATAGTAATTTTGGTGTGTGTGAAAATAGAGTCTTCTTAGTTTTTTATATTTTTATATTGAAAAATAATACCTTACCAACTCTTCTTTTGTACATAAATAAAATGAGTCAAAATCTGAAAAAGAAAATCTTCCACCAAAAAATCCTTGACTAAAGTTGTGGGCACCAATTTTGAACTTTGAATCCTCTTAATCTGATGGAACAAATTAGAATGTAATTCAATTCCATTTCAATTTTTGGTAATCATCAATCTAATCATAAATCAAAATAAATTCCTAAACCTAAAACCCTCCTCGGGGCGATTTACTCTCTTGGGTTTAAGTCCCCGAACTCCAAAATCGGCATAAACTTCCGTAAGTAGGCCATGCGGTTTGGGCCTTGTTTAGATGTTAGAAAAGTTTGCAAAAAGCACGGTTAGAAATCTCAGAGCACATTTTGTTTGTTTGTGGTAAATATTATCCTACCATGGGGTAACTAGGTTCAAAAGAATCGTCTCGCAATGTACATCTAAACTGTGTAATTATGTCATGATCCAGGAAATAGGGCCCGTAAGGACAGGCCCGATAGGCCCAAGGAGCGCCGCCGCCCCCTCTCGCTCAGCGCCCTCCGCCCCCCCCTCCCTTCCGCGGATTCTTCCGGCAACTAATTCGAGAAAAAGAGGGAAAATATCTAGGATTATCTTTAGGTGTTTTGGTGTGCAAGGGGATATCTCATCTATAAGGGAGACCCTTATTAGGAAATAAATAAATAGGACATGCTTGTAAAAGGTATTCCAATCTATAAGGAAACCTTTAGAGAGATTGCTTGAGATACAAGTCCCACTAGCCGGGCTATATAAGTAAGGGGTTTGTAATATTTCGGGGTAACAAGAAAATAAAGAATTTTATCCCAACTTCCTCTCCTTCCTCCCGCGCCTTCCCCCCCTGCTGTCTAGTGCGCCGCCACCACCCGCCTCCAGCGCCCGCCCCGCGCGCCGCGCCACCGCCACCCGGCGCCGCCCGCCCTTCCCTCCCTCTTCCTCCTCTCGACGATCGCGAATTGGGTGTCAATTCCGGCCCAATCTAGCCGAATCGACAAATTAGTTATTTTTTTACCTACATTTCATACTCACGAAAATGTCTTTTAGTGTATTTAATGTGATGTGATGGAGAGAGTGGATGTCGAGACCGCAAGGATTCCGGCGGTCGGTGACACGTCGGCGGGCGAAGCCGGACGACCAGCTGCGGTGGCGAAGGGGGGCGGCGGCACGGCAGCCCTAGGGAAGCGCGTGCGTGAGGAAGATGGCAGCGTGTGCGGGGTAGAGGCGGGGAGGCGGCAATAGCGTTGGAGGTGGTGAGACGTCGACGGCGGCGATGACGTAAGTGATGAAGAACGACGAGGTAGAAGATGATGAAGATGACGTGTAGCAGCTCCGAGCGATGACGAGAGAGAGTGTAAGGTCCTAGATGGCTAGAGGTGGGGTGAATAGCCTATAAAATTTTTCTACAAGCTCAACTAAACAAACCGATTAGTATAAAACACGGCGTAAAAAATCGGTTTGCACTAGCTCTATTGTCTTGCAAGCCTCTAGTGACAATTCTAAGTATCTTCTATGATCTCTATGTCACACAAGAGCTATGTCACTACTCTAGCTAGTGAACAATCCTAATATGATCCTTATGCTAGCAAGAATAACCTACACAAGCAAGCGCTAGCTCTCTACTCAAAGTAAACTAGCAAAGTAATGCAAGAGTGAGAAGCTTGTTATACCGACGTGTAGAGGATGTCAACCAATCACCGAAGAAGAAAAAAGCTATCAATCACACGAAGGTGATGATCCACACACCGAGACAATGAACAAGTCGATTTGTTCACCCGGAGTTCACTTGTACACCGACAAGCTAGTCTCCTACAGTGCCGACCAACACAAGGATGGTGTTTGAGCTGGCGGTGCCCTTGCTAGCTCAACACACCACTCAACAAGTGTGGTACCCAAAGCACGAGCAATGTATTCCTTGCACTTTGTCTTCCCGACGAGGAGTGTGTAATCCTCTCACAAATCAACCGGAGGTGGCCAAGAACAATCACCTTCTCTTGCCAACGCCTCCACCAAACCACCAAGCCGGCTAGGAGCGGTGTCTCCAAGAGAAACGAAAATCCACCGTCTCACAACGATCCCCAAGTGCCTCTAGATGCAAGAACTAGATGCAATGCACTAGGATCAACTCTTCTCTCAAGAAAGAAGCTCAAATCAAGAATGAGAGAGGAGGGAGGCTTGCTTGCTTGCTCAAAGATGTTAGGAATGATTCAAATGACCAAGAGAGAGAGCAAGAGGCAGCCAAGGGGTATAAATACCCCACACCACGAAATGTGGCCGTTGGGAGGAAACCCATGGTTTTACGCACCGATCGACCTTATCGACCGGACTCACCAAAGAGTCCTGGGTCGGTGGGTCCGGCCACAACCGACAACCCCCGAACGCTGGTTTGACCTCCTGTCTCAACCGGTCCGGCCGCGTCCGGCCAAGCTTCCGGCCAAAGACCGAAGCATCCGTCGGTAGGTCCGGCCGGCCCTCGGCGAAACCCCGACAAACACCCTTTCTGTTATTTTGACCGGACTCACGCACCGGTGCGTCCGGTCGGAAGCCTTGTGCTTCCAAACAGGTGCGTCCCGGTCACCCCGAAGCCGCGAAATCTCGTCGTTTCGTCATCGTTCCTTCCGCCTTTGCTCCAAACCGACTTCCGTCACTTGTTTCTTGTTGCCGACATGCCGAAGAACACCTCGACACCATGTGTTAGCATTTTCAAAACCAATTCCACCAAGGACGGAGTTAGCACTTTAGGTTAGAATGCATGCATATGATACTTGAACCTAAAGGCACGTGAGGATCGATATGTACGAAAGTTTTTCCCTCTTTATAGTACGGCATATCGATCCTATAACCACCCACACCCTCTATGGTGTCTTGGGTGTGAAATCAAAAGCCCTATGGTTATACCTTTGCCTTGGGACCTTTGATCTCCAAACCTCCACCGAGTTGCATGCTTGATCATCTTTTGGATCACCTCAATCCCTCATCCATGATCACCACACACCAAATCCGGCATGACCAATCTCCAATCTAGTCAAACACTTAGCATCGAGAGATTAGTCCTTAGGTGTCACTAATTAGCCAAAACCAAACAAGAGATCTTCAAGAGGTGGCGGCGGCAGACGGCAGGCGGCGGCGCGACAAATAGGCGCGGCGCTGGCTGTATTTGCGGAGCGAGTCAAGGCGCCGGGTAGGGTTGGGAGAGCGAGAGAGCCGGAGAGATAAGAGCCGTTTGGGGAGCTACCCCTTTATTTTTTCTCGCTTAAAGGCAAACGATTACATGCCCCTTGTATTTATAGTCCGAGGGGGACTTGCACGCTAAGAAAGGTCCGTAGGTTTCCTTATAGATTGGAATACCTCTTTTACAAGTAATCTTATTCCTTTCCTATTTTATTCTTATCCTTTATTCCCTAAAAATTTTTTTTACTTAACGATGAAGCCGATGACGATGGCGTGCTCACGGCGGGCGACGGCGGCGCCCCAGCCCTCCGAAGCCTTACTTCGGGCCTTGGACTGTGCAATTGATAGAGAGAGAGTGTGTGATTTACAACCAAACTATGCAATTGGTGTGTGATTTACAACCAAACCGTACAATTGGTTACTTTTTATCTGTATTCTTGTTCCACTAGTCCATAGCGCGCTTCAAGCCGGAGATCTGCCGCCCAAAGTTTTAACACCAAGCGTCGTAAGATTCGAACTTCGTTAATTGTCTAACACAACAACGCATAACACTTATATAAACAAAGGAAGGACCATGCCAAAGTGAATATTGTCTTATGTAGGATGAGAGATGGGGCATAATTTATCACTTCCGCCCATACACCGAATGCATAACCGAATATTGTCTTTGCGCGCGCATGGGCGCGCGGGGCATTGGCCGATCCTGTTTTTGATGACGGCAAGAAAAATACATGACCGGCTGAGTATCGCTGTCGTGGAATAACACTGGAAAACAGATTTAGCACGCCAGTGTTCAAGCAACACACCGAATGCATAACCGAATATTGTCTTTGCGCGCCGCGCATGGGCGCACGGGGCATTGGCCAATCCTCGCTTTTTGATGACGGCAAGAAAAACACATGACCGGCCGAAAGTATCGCCGCCGTGGAATAACACCGAAAAACAGATTTAGCACGCCGGTGTTCAAGCAACAAATCAGCCAAAGATCGTGCCGAAATAGATTTTATATGGCTAACACATTTAAAAGATATAGAGTGCAATCAAACGTCACGTAGGGGAGTAGGGGCGCTTCGGTTCTCACATAGTAGCGAAACAAATATGAAATACCAAAACAGATATGACCAAAGACCCATGTGGCGTCCATGGTATTGTTAATACCGAAACAAATAGAATATGACAAGCTCCATCTAGAAAATATAATAATTTCGATACGAACTGAACATATCGAGGAGGTGCTTGTTACCACCACTCAAACCAGTTAGGCCAACAACACGGCTACACATGCCAAATCTCAAGTTGAATTTCTAAAACATCTCATGATATGTTCATACCCTACATATTACATAAGACCGGTTGTCCAAACAAATCGTTATAGGTTGTCCAAACAATACTTATACCTTACATGAACAAGCCCACACCCCGGCGATAGATGTCCAAATAGCACGTAATTTTACACAAAACCGTCTTATGACGAGAACACCAAGGAGGCAGCCTCCGAGATGACACACCACTTGCATATTCCATCCTCTCGACACGGGGACACAATTGTTACCTATATA